>JAQFYU010002764.1:0-11200 GCA_034694905.1 Ceratophysella granulata
TACGGCATTGACAACGTCAATTCACTTCCGGGTTCCTGATAATCGGTGTCACTAATTATCATTGTGTTCCAGTCAAGCGAAAAGGTAAACAAGGACGACATCGACATTCGTAAGCAATATAATATAATTATGTTCTTCTTATTTCACAGTATCTTTAGTGCTAATTAGCCAATATTCTTACCTTTCTTCAGTGTAAGTCGTCCTACTGTGTAAATATTATGCGAATGGCGACTGTCGGCTGAAGTATACATAATAAATGTGCACTAAAACTATATTTAGACCATGCCAGCAAAAACGTCACTTGAAAAGAAGATGGCCATCCTTCGGTTGGTCAACGACACGAAGGACATCCTTTATGGAGAATTCACTTCGGAATTGGAAAATAGAATGAAAATCGAGGCATGGGAGGAAATTCTGACAGTTGATAAATCGTTAGAACTAGTGTGTGCCCAACGCCACATTAGAGACCAATTGTATTCTATTTGGAAAACGAACGCATTTGTAAGTCATTGTTAATCGTGAGTCAAGATATAATAGGGAATTTGAATGGTCGATGTTGTTATTATTATGATATGTGTATTATGATACCTAGTGCATATATTTTGTATTTTGATTCATTATACAGGCTAAGTATGACAAGCTCAAGAAAACAGGCGCTCGAGGAGGGAAAGAAGTACAATTGGACGAAGCTGAGAAATATATTGTGGAGGTCATTGTGGGTCGAAATTCTCCAGTCACCGAAGGACTGGGAATTGGGGAAAGCGGTAGACCTCAGCCACGGTCATTCATATCAGACTTTAGCGAGTCCTTCCTGGAACTCGAAGATGAAGAGTACCCTCGACCTTCCACTTCTCAAAACAAGTCAGCAACTTCTTCCTTGGAACGATCTGCTGCTCCTACGACAAACCCAAAACCGTCCAAGCGCCAAAAATGTACAGTGGAGTCCGAGCTAGACCAAATTCAAAAACGAAAAAGAGAAATGCAAGTGGACGTTTTGGAGATTCAGCTCTACAAGCATAAACTAGAATGTCTCAAGCTAGAAAGGGAATTAGGAATAGAAACTTCAAAGTTTACCGAAAATTTAATCTCTTCTCAAGCTTACGATGCTAGTTTTGATGAAAACTGACAACTGAATTTATATAATAACAATGGTATTGGTATACGTAACTTATAAACACTACGTAAAGAATAAGATTCTGGAACTTAATAAACAATTTATTTAAATAAAATGAGCCAGAATTTCATTGTACCGAGCAGTGCGTGTAGAATTGGTTTGGTATCTTGTTCTTCACCAGTTTCAGCTTCTTCAACGTAAGGAATTGTCCAAACAAAATCTCCCTTACTTGCAACGTTGTGGAGTACTGTACATATCATTATTGTTTGACCGGCGAACTTTGGATTCACGCGCATGTAGTTTAGGCAAGGAAAACGTTCACGGAGTGATCCAAACGCACATTCAATGACGTAACGGGTTGATTTTAATTTGCTGTTGAACCTACGCTCACTCGAATCTCCTACGTTGCGGTAAACCGGGGTCATCAGCCAGTCCTTGAGACCGTAGCCCGTATCACCTATAAATATATCTTTAATATTTCAAACCAATATCTATGTAAATATGAATATAAGTTAAATATAGATATATGTATTACCAATCAGAACCGCTCCTACGAAAAGTCTCCATCCGGTTTCAAATCGTTGCCCGATAAAAGAATTCCGAAGTACGCGTGAGTCATGCACGGTGCCAGGCCATTCAGTATTTACAGCATAAAATGTACGATCCAGGCCGGAAATTCCAAGAACATTTAGTGAGTGATTTCCGTCATAGTCCACAAACGATGATTCATTTTTCGATGGAGCGTCAATCACCATCTTGGTTCCGTCCACTTCTCCGCATATACTAGGAAATTCTGCCAGTTTGTAGAACTCAGCCGCCAGATTGTCAACATTGTCAGGCCAACGCACGAAATCTTGAAACATATGGTCAACTAGAGCGAAGGTGACACGTTTCACCGCTCTGCAAACAGTGGACTTGTGCGGACCATGCATGTCTGCAACTCCGTGGTATTGGGCACCATTGCTGAACCAGTGAAGTGCAGTTAGAAGTTGCTGGTTTGGAGACAAAGCCTTATTTTTTGTTGTCTTGTGTAAACCCCAATGTGACCTAGCACCATTTCGAATTCTCTAGGTCGTAGGCGGAATTTCTCCTTGAAAGTGCTAGATTGAAGTTTTGAGTAGTTAATTCGTTCTCTGTAGATTTTTTTGCGTCGTTGTTCCACTTCTCTGCTTCTAGTGTCAGAGTCATCACTGCTAGTATTGAGCACTAGATCCATTACGACGTGAATAACCCTGCTGCACAGAATTTAATGGATAAATAGAAATAACAAATTATAGATTAATGTGCAGTGTCAATTAAAAGTACTACATATGAGATAAGATTTATGTATTTGATATTATGTAGGTTGATTTCAAATGATTTCCTCACTTAACCTTATTGACCTGCCTCTCCTCTGAACCGTTTGCAATGGACAACGGGCTCTGAATCTGGATGTCACGACGTTTAACAAACTTCAATTGGATTTGGTACGGAAAATTGAAACTTGTCACTTAAGGATGAAAAACCGAAACTAGGTTAACAGGATGAATTCAAATCATAATTGGTTCGAAATTCGCTTATTCCTGAGAAACGTTCACCATCTAGGAGATGGGGGTCCAACCACCACGACAAAAGGCGATAACCTTTTAAATGGTACCTTTTGGTTTGCGAGTTGGTGCAACAGAAACACAGAAAACAACCTTTTACCCTGCACCTTTTACCATTTAACCTTTTACCATTTAACCATTTTTCCCGATTTCGGTGCAACACCATTTAGCTCAAAATGGTAAAAGGTTTCGGGGTAAATGGTAAAAGGTTGATGGTGCAATAGGCCCCTGATCTTTTTTTGGCTATTTTTTAACCTTCGCGGACGGTACAGACCCGTACGTAACCATAGATAACATACATGTTGTTTGGTTACACGGTTTTTCGCATATGGCGGAAAAGGTACCTTCTACCGAAGGTATATGCATTTCACCAAGCCTTCGAAATGTCAAGTCAAGGCTACAGCCTAAACGAATAACTTTAATGGGAAAATGACCGAAACAAATATGTCGACACATGTGCTGCTGATTATGAGGAAGAACGTCCAGTTGACGACATCCTACTACTTCGGCCCTTAAAGCCCCAAATACATGATTTTTTTATGTTTTTCAACATGAATCGCTCTATACAGAGGCATTCTTATGCATTCATGTATCTGGGATACTGAAAGTTACCTCAAAATTTCACAGGGAATCCAACGAGCATATTTGCAAGGCACAATGTAGCTTACTTCTCCAGATATTTGGCATTTTCCGTAGTAAACAATCTGTTCTCCCACTTCTGCCATGTATTACACCATGTGGCCGGTTGAACTTAAGATAACCTACCCCTGCTGTTGGCATGGCAACGTAAATCAACAGCAGAGTTTATCATACATGTTCTCACATGATTTTTCTACATTTTCGATCAAATCATGTCAACCAACAACTACGTCGAGCAAATGGTATCGACATAGACCAAATAGCATGTTTAACCAGCTGCCTTGTAAAAGTATAAAATAAAAACAAGTGTCGAAAAAGACACGAAATATACCTTCGCGGCGCACTAAAAAGTATTTAAACAAGTTTTATTATCTGCATATGAAAATTCAACATTTATAATTGGCTAGTCCACGAAGGAGCGGCTATATGAACAAGCTCAACCAATCAAGATTTAGATAACATCCGATATTACAAGTCATGGCATGTTACCACAAAGGGTGCCACAGTTCAATTTGAGGATCCGGTGATTTATCCTGCCTACTGTTTAAAAAAACATTACTCATCAGCATTGACAACAATGGCAGTATTAGCGAGCAAACATAATTAGCTTATATTAGCTTCTCATTTGTCATTCATGCATCTCTTTGTATGTAGTATTCAATGTTTCAGAGATTGATTCCTTACACTTACAAATTTATTCACAGATGTAGCAACTTGAATAAATTATGAATTAGCAACTCAACATAGTGCACAAAGACCAACTCCACAGATTTCTCGTAAAATACACAAAATTAAACGATTTGATTGCTAGTAGTTTTTTGAAGTACTGTTTCTCTTCGACTACATCTGGACGCAACACAACATCAAATCGAAGCATGATACACATACGGAAGCGCTGCAATAATGGTATGAACATGTTCATATAGCTGCTCCTTCGTGGACTAGCCAATTATAAATGTTGAATTTTCATATGCAGATAATAAAACTTGCTTAAATACTTTTTAGTGCGCCGCGAAGGTATATTTCGTGTCCTTTTCGACACTTGTTTTTATCTGTTACTACCGATCACTTAATCTGCGAGCTTGTGTAGTATCTTTTACGTCAAAATTTACATTAAAGTCACATGAAATCTTGTGTTTTGATTTACCCCACTTCTGTTGTTCATACATGTTAAGGTCCTCTACGCTCGACGTGACATTCAGGAGGGCGACGAAATCTGCATTAACTACCAACCGACGTGCGACATAAGCAACGACGTTTCAGGGGGATACGCACGAATGATTCTTCAAAGTCGGTGGGGGATCACCTGCACCGAAACCTGTGTTTGTCGGGATGAAGCGACAGAAAAATTGGTGGAGAAAAGGCGTTGCTTGGATTCATCTATTTTAAACTTTGCATCTACTGGCAGAATTGCGGATGCACTTGGAGCAGTAGAAAGGCTTCTGGAAATCCACGATTACCTCAATTCGCCGTGCATTTCCCGAATGCGCACATTCTACGATGGATTCCAAGTTGCGGTCATTCAGAAGAAGAACTTGAGAAAATCTGAAGAATACATCAAGCAAGCGTATGAAATTACGTCAAACATACTAGGGTGTCCGCTATCCGAACTCGCTCTGAAGCATAATATGTACGTGGCTGATCCCAGTAAGCAACCGTACTACCTCAGGCGTTGAAATTGGGTTGGTTTCATAAGCTGGCAATATAAGTACACTTGAAAAACACTGTATTTTAGGTATATATATTAAACGCCTACTACTTAATTTCAGACATTTTTTAAGTTTTCCGATATTCTAATTATGGTAAATCAATTTGGATTTTTAGCTTAAACGTATTTGCATTCAAGAATACTACCTACTTTGTTGTCAATAAAATGCATTCAAACTAGGATATTTTGAAGTTTGTAGAGTAACATGGAAGCTTTTAATTTGTATTTTGCATTTGTATTTTCAGCTTCTCACATTCTTACTTTTAATGAGGCCGGCGTATTTTGAAAACACTTCACCATGTATTTTCCCCATATATTATGGGTTTCCAGTGGATTTTCTTTTTGTACTAACAATAGCCTGTTGCAGTAGTAAATAATATGTCAAATTGAAATATTAGATCCAAGTTGATTTTACTCGTTTCACTCTACATTTTAAAGATTCATACAATGCATTTTCTAGGTAATGACAATCTTGTACCAATTAGAATCATAATTAGTACTTTAGTATACATAATCACACTAATTAATATGTTTACAACAGTTAACGACTAAAATCATGAACATTCTATTTATACACCCTTCTAAGGTACTAATTTATAGCCATTGCATTTTCGCACGTTTCTAATGGTTTTAGTACAAGTACCTCAGGAAGCCCGTATCCCGTAATTTGGCTCAGGACTCTTACGTAGTGTTCTAATTGATATTCCTCAATAATTCCGTTTCTGGTGACAATTCCAACCTCAGAAATGAACGGTACGCCGAGCGCGTAGCTTTCTCCTACGTTGCCTTGGTAGCAGACAACATATAAACCAGTTTCGTAGTGGTCCCTTTCCGAAGGTAGAGACCCACTTGCAAAGCTCAAGAACGTAACTGTTTCCATTCCAAAAGTCGACGGATATTTACTGCCTTTACCTGTTGAGAGAATGTTTTCAATAATTCATTGGATTCATTGCTTGAGGTGGATCGGTCTTCTAAATAATCTCCATGCAAATGATTCCACCTTGTAAAATAACCAGCATGTATTAAATAATAGCTGAGGTAATTAATACCAATTATTCCGTCCGTGTGTGAATCAATGATCAATTTGGCGGGTGTAGTGGGGCTGCTCCTGTAACCCTTCACTAGCCTTGTTTCTTGGCCTGACCCATCATAGAAGGTTTGAGTAACAATGGATTTGTTCTGTAGGTTGGAATCCGTCGCGATGTTGAGCTTCGAACAATATATTGGGCGTGACTCAACTTGTTGATAAAGGTAGCTAACAGTCCAGTCCCCGTTAATCTATATTCAGGGGAATAAGGTGTGTAAATGCAAACCACTGCACTGACAAAACCTTCAGTTAGGCAAAATACGTAAACTAAATTAAAAAACGTCGGATAACGTAAATGTTGATTCAACTAGGTAATTCTGGGTTGTGCAAAACGTGGGGAGATACTCTATTAAGCATTGGCAAGATATCAGTGAAAAACAAAAATTGCTCCTAGAAAAGATAGCTTAAAAAGTTGCAAACAAACGTGCCAATCTGGGCTTTGCACTATAGTACGCATTATATAGCACTATATATTTATTTCATTTGCGATTGATTATGCATAAACCGTTTTTACTCACCCTGCTTTATATTACTTTCTAATTCACATTTTTACAGCTAATGCAAATACGCTAAATGAAATTCATATGTTTAAAAGGGTTGCATTACCCACTCTTCAATCACTGGGAAGTGCGGAAAAATTTTGTCTTGGCAAAAATGGTCAACATGGGTATCAAATATTGGCCCGTTGTTTCCTCCTCCGCCGCCTTGACACTTTGCCATATTTAGCATGCCAAAACAGAAAATCACGACAATCAAATTACAAATCATTTTGTGCCCGTTTAAAAACTATAACTAGGCTTGAAATAGTTAACTACTGACCGGTAATGTATTTCGATGTCGAGCTAACGTAATGGGATCAACGCTTAAATACTAACGATAACCAAGCAAAGTTATTTTTAAACCAGTTGACGTTTCCGCCTAATCAGGATAAAATTATCTGTGACTTGTGCAAGCTGTATGGTCACATGTTGCAAGTCGCAATGTTTGTGATTACTGTGATTACTGATTATGTCGTGTTCTAGTTGAAATAATTAGTAATTAGATGTACGGGTTTTGGATTTGTGCTTTTATTTGCGTTTGTTAAATCGAATCACCCATTGATCGGATGTGTATTTAGAAGAAAACGATGCTTGTATGTAAGTATACTACACAAACATTTACTTACATGTCAAGTATGAGTACTTCAAAATACCAAAGTTGCTACTAAATAATACACGTAACATACTTAGTAAAACCCTGAAACACTTATTTACAAACGAGTTTTTAAAAATATTGCATTCCCCAAGAAATGACAATTCTATTATATCAGCTGTTCTACTAACACATGAAGAATTTCCGAGGCAGAGAAACAAATTAATATACTTTATACTTTAACTTCATAAAAAACTTGATGTGGATAATCTTTTCTATTTTCGTTGTTATTCTGTGATACAAATATATTACGATTTGTAAAAGTTTTATTTGTTCAGCGTAACATACGAATATACTCGGATTTATTGCACACAAGTTCGGGGTATTTAAGTACATCTGAATCATTATCAAATTCACTCAGTTGTAAAACTCATACATAACCTAGTTTGAGTTGATATTCGATTAACTAAACCAATAACAAACAACTATCAAATAAGAACTGTTCTCGATCGCTGTTAAATAAACGGACGGATAACATCCTGAAGTTGTTATCATCACTTGGCTGGACACCACAACATTTAATTTTTGCTGGCTTGCTTCTGCAGGTACGATTGCGAATAGCTGCTCATTGCAGTGAGTGAGGGTGAGGCGTTGAACACAATCTTCAGCGTCATCGGGCCTTTGCAATCTCCTTTAGGTTCCATAGTTTTCCCACTGATGGGAGAAATTGGGTAGAGATCCACAAATCTGCAAAGCAATAATGTATTCATGAGCTAAAACTGTAATACCAAATCCATGGCACAGTATGATGATGCAAAACAAACGGCGCCAAAACAATTTGCGCTAAGGAACCGCAGTGGATTGCCAAATAAATAGTACATAATATAAATAAATGTAGAACAAACAAGATAAAGTCGATATGTCTAACACTATGCCACCATTCGGTAGCTATAAACTTTATATTTGCTGAAATTGTCACCAAGAATGGTAGAATATGTACAAGAGTAGTACAGTTACATAAATAGCATAAGTGTATTATCAAGCTATAGTTAAATGTGTTTTAAATATAAACCTTTGGGATTTTACAGAATTTTCACATTGATATTTGACGACAAGATTGGATCCCCCTTAATATATTATTTGTAATATATTTTATAAATACCTATTTTTAAAGTAATGCAGCATATTTTGTACTTTTTGCTAAGTATGAATAGCACAGATTTTGCAGAGGCTATAATGCAATGCGTATAACAAAACAACTTACATGTCCGTAAAATGTGTCGATAGTTGAGGCGTAATTGCTGTGGGCCGTGCAAGTCGAGCAGACAGAGCTTTATCAACCGGAACTAATTTATCTGCAGCAGGTACTGGTTCGTGGTAAATGAACTCGTTGTCCTTCTTTACCGCGGCCTGGATTCTGGTGGCGTCTGCCATGAAGGTCGAGAACAGCGGCAAATTAGAATGCTTAGACTGGGCTTTTCTGAACAGATCCAGGGTTATGTTGAGTCGAGCGAGTTGTTCGCCGATTTTCTTTTGTTCACCACACGTTTTACTTTGGAAGAAGTGGGTTAGTCCTGAGTAGAAAAAGCCAGCAACGCAATATTCGCCATCTTGAATTTCAAGGTTCTCTGAAAATATGAGAATATAAGTTATTGTATTGGAGTAGTCACAGGACTGCATTCATTGGTTTTAACATTTTGATTTGCACCTATCTATAGATATAGCGTGCTAATTTTATTTTCAGCCAAATGTGATACCTTTCGAATAACTTTTTAACGGCAACTATTGATACATTCTGCATGCCCGTAGTAAATGCAATTTACATCATTGTATCTTAAGACCTTTGGTTATTTTAACTCGTTAGTTAGGCTTCCTAGCAGTAAAATCGGTCGAGTTTTAACATTTGATTGATTACGTTGCCTGCTTCTTTTATGATTTTAACTTTCTCAATATTTTTTACTTTATTTTGTAAATTATTAATTACCGGTATACGGATTCTATTTTGAGCAACTTAACTACAACCCGATTTACACATCAAATTTTTGTCTGTATAAACGATAACAGGCAAGATTACCTTTTACCGTAAAACTTTAGCGGGTTTTATAATGGAAGCTGGATTACGGCGTAGAGTTCTGGAAAACAAGAACAGTAGGTATTATTGTTAGAATCAATCTTGCATTGTTCAAATAGCCTGAAATTAAGCCGATTTCTAAATTGACAATATTAGAGTTTAGATGTTTAAGGTTTGCTTACAGAAATTTGTGTTCTTTGGAATAAGCCCCTGGAAGTATTATGTTTTAGCAGTCGCGAGAAAGAGTCTGACTGCATCCCACTATTTTGATTGTTTAAATATGGTTCAATAAAGATCCAAAAATACTGATATCCGCATTAACGTCATTTATGTTTGCGATAAAACAAATATTTCGCAATTACAGCGTTTATCCAGCAAAATCCGGTGCATTTGTATCTTCACATTGTCATCTCGTATTGCTCATTCTCTGGAGCTCCATTCAGAGAAAAAATCTCACATTCATTGTGATATGTTAAGCATACGTGGGTAAGATCAAACAAAAGTGAACTTGAAGATGCAGAAATTTGAAAAATTGATCAGATCACCAAAATCAAACACCATTTTCATTACACAGCAGAATAGCTAGAGTGATATTAAAACAGCGATTGAATAGCAGTTACCTGTTGAAAAAAGTTTGTACAGGGTGTCTCAAAAAGGACGCACACCCCTTGCTTGTTATTTTCGAAAATAGCAACTGAAATACTGAGGTGCATATGTTGCAGTCACTTGTCGTAATGCCGTACAAGAAACTAACACAAGAGCTTGGCGTAAGTTGTAGTATGGAAGAAATAAAAATGTATTGATCAATTGTCGAGGTGATTCAGTCCTAAAGAACCCGTACTAATTGATAATGATAATAGAATGTCAGAGTGTCTACATAATAAATCCATGAATTCAGCTGACTTTAACATGTGACATATAATTAAAATCGGTTGTCTTGCCAAAACTTGTTAGGAGTGTGCGTTCTTTCTGAGACATCCTGTATATACAATCTCAATACTTCAATAAAATGCGTACACGTACGTATACCTAAACAATTAAATACGTAATATGGGATAATAGGGATATATGGAATGTGTATAAAATTAGTAATATTAGGACTTTATCTCGGTTTGTGTCACCAAGTTGGTTGAATTGTATAACTATTGTTGTAAAATTATGATTTTGGAACAAAAATGCCATAAATATCCGCGATCAAGACCAATTTCACTATTTAAATATCAATATCTCCAACATACGTATCCGTATACCTAAAAACTTAAATTTTTAACGTTTTAAACTTAAATTATGATCTTGAAACTAATCATCATCAATATTTGCGATCTCGATTAGTTTCACCACTATTTAAGTATTTAAATATGAACATCTCTAGATCAACATTTCCAGATCAACATAAATATATCGTCTAAATACTTCATATTTGGGTAACCGATTTTCAAGATCCAGAGGCTTTGCCCATCCGTGTTTGCAAAACGCATAACTGAATTGAATTTATGATTAGACGCAAGATGCATTAAACGAGATAATATATGAGTAATTTGATGCAAGATTAACTTAAAGTCCAAACCGGAGGTCATTACCAACCTTCATCAAGTTCAACTAAGGAAGCACTAATCACGTTCAATCAAGGTGACCAGATCTGATATTTGCCAAACCAGTAGTAAAAACGAATTCATAAATTCCTTAGAGTAAGAAATACGTCAAGTCTGCCTGCCGGCTCTCCTCTGAGGTAGTAGGCGAAGCCAACTTGCCATATTTTGTACTCTAAGATAAATGAAGTATTATTTGTCAATTTTTTTTATCCTTTTCGCACATCGCAACGCACATCTCTCTATTGATTCGAGCTTCTTGCGCCTCCGTATTT
>JAQFYU010002765.1:0-11198 GCA_034694905.1 Ceratophysella granulata
CGATGTGACCGATCTGGGTATGGTTCACGTTCCCTATCTCGAACTCGATGTGACCGATCTGGGTATGGTTCACGTTCTCGATCCCGAATTCGGTAGCGCAAGCTTGAGTCACGAGGAACTCGTGAATGCATGTCACGACGAGAACCCTCTCGATCATACGGATGAAACCGCCGGTTGTCCTTACGATGATGGTAGTCTGTAAAGTACTTCCGGCCTCTGCCATATCGTCGTTCGTACTCGTAATGTCTTCGGCTTCTGGGACTAATGGAACGGGACCGAGATCTGGATTTGGATCTGGATCGTGAACTGGATCCATGACGACGACTGTGATGATGTTGGTGAGCGGGAGGATATGGATGTCGACCAGCGGCTGATGCTGCCTTAACACTTTCAAGCTCAATATTTTCATTTTCAGGCAAGTGGACGGAAGAACTGGATCTTCTCTGGGAATGGCTATCTCTCTCCCTCTTGTCATACTTATAGTAACGCTCACTTCGTGGACTATATGACCTGGATCGGGATCTTGAGTGTGATGTGGAACGACCGCTCTTGAAACTTCCACCGTCAGTTGGAACTGATTTACTAGCAGAACTTTCCATACTTCGTCGATCATTCAAACCTTCTGGTTCGTACAATGAGGATGATGGACTTCTGGAGTAGTCAACTGAACCACTACTTCGCTTGCCGTCATGTGGGCTCCTGGATGTATTGGAACAAGAACTTCTGGAACGGGATCTTGTCTCAGCATCGGACTTTGACCCGGATTCATGTCTTTCCTTGGGCTTCTCTTTCTCCGTCTCGAATTCATCCGCCAAATTCTTAGGTTGAGCTGTAGAATCCTTCTCAAGGTTATCCACTTCTGGTTTGGGGTTTGAATCTTGAGTTTCAGGAATTACTGGTGGAGGCACTGGTGCCGGAACAGGAGCCGGAACGGGTTGGGGCGAAAGAACTTCAACCATTGGGACATCTTCTTTGGCAGTTAACAAACTCAACTCATCTTCTGAATCTTCACTCCAATTGGACAGATTGGATTCCTCCATTATAGCCAAGGCCTGGCCATTGTTCACAGTCACTTCTTCTTCCTTTTGCTCAAGCTCAGCAGGAGCTGGAGCTGGACAACTTCCTGAAATCTGTTCCAGAAGATTAGCTGAGCTAATACTCTCATTCTGGAGAATGGAAACGAGGAGAGCATCGTCATCAAATGCAGAAAGACAGTCCTGCGTCTCCTGCTCAAAATACAATCTTCTCTGCATCTCCGTTTCCTTCAATTTATTTATGATTCCACTTGGTAAAACTTCACCGAACTGATCAACACTTGGAGGCTTCAATCCAAGATTCAATTCTTCTTCGTCAGTCACTTCACCAGATTCGAGTGACACAGACAACTCAAAATCGTCAGGATTTACAATGTCCCGTCGTCTTCCGCCCTGGTACGAATAGGAACCTTTTCCAGAATGCCTGTCACGGTTACGGTCTCTGTCCTTATTTCTGTCGGAACGATGGTACTTGTCCCGTTGGGAAGATTTGGAATCATTATTAGTTCCACCTCCGCCACCAGAGGGTCTGGGTCGATTCCTACCACCGCCATCTCCGTCTTCGTCATCAGACTCTTTTTTGTCTTTCTTCTTTAGCTTATCCTTCTTAGGCTTCTTCTTCTTCTTTTTGGACGACTCTTCCTCATCCGACGAGGGTTCAGATGATGAGGAACCTTCAGATGTGACGGTCACGGATTCTTCTGAAGATGATGTGGAATGAGTTCGCTTCTTATGCTTCTTCTTTACAGTCTTCTCCTTGTCATTCTTCTTTTTCTTGTTTTTGGACTTTTCCTTGACTGGTTTCGCATCTGAATCTGACTTTGGCTCAGGAATAGGAACTTTGGGCTGGACGGGCTTGGAAACTTCAACGGATTTGGTTTTAATTTCTTCAGTCAACACTTTCGTACGTTTCTTCTTAGGTTTCTTTGACCCGTCATCCGACCCTTGATCGTCACTACTGGATTCTGAATCAACACTCTCACTTTCCGACTTTCGTCCCTTCCGCTTACGACGTTCAGGTTTGGATTTAACTGGTTTATCCTTCCCTTTACGGGATTGTTTCTTAGAAGCCTTCTTTTCAATTATTT
Source organism: Ceratophysella granulata (assembly GCA_034694905.1). Classification (NCBI taxonomy): domain Eukaryota; kingdom Metazoa; phylum Arthropoda; class Collembola; order Poduromorpha; family Hypogastruridae; genus Ceratophysella; species Ceratophysella granulata. Next base: position 2,123 of record JAQFYU010002765.1, read on the forward strand.
CAGAATCCGAAGTTTCAGCTTGTTCTTTCTTTTGCTCCACTTCATCTTCAGAACTCGTGTCGTCAGTCTTTCCTTTCCCCTTCTTGTGTTTACGATGTTTCTTATGCTTCTTTTTGGCTTTCTTCTCTTTCTTTCCTTCCTTCTCCTTTTTCTCCTTCTTGCTAATTGGCAGAGGGTCATCTAATTCCATTTCCTCGTCACTAATTAGATCAGACTGGTGAGAACTGGGCTCGGGAGGTGGGGCTTCAGCCTTACTTCGACCTTTTGATGTCACTTCCTTCTCTTTGTGCTTGTCCGGCTTGGCGTCACTACTTTTTAATGCCCGTTTAGAATCGGTCACTGGAACCTTTTCCACTGGTACACTTCGTTTGTCCTTGGAATCCGGCTTTTTAGTGTCTTTGGTTCTAATTTCAACACTAACGTCACTATGTGAGCTCTCATGTCGTCTCCTCTTAACTTCTTCAACTTTCTTCACAATTGGAGCAGGTGAAGGGGATTTGGCTACAGTTTTAACTGTATCCTTCTCAAGAACAAAAGGTGAGTCACATCTGACATCATTTGCACTGTACTTTTGTTTGAGAAGAGGTGATGGAGCAGAGTCCATGGAAATGGAGTCTTCATTGTCATTTGAATCAAACTCAGGACTTGATTTGGATTTGGACTTCTTCTTCAGTCTATCCAGTTGGGACTTGGTTGGTATAGCTGGACTGTTCTCAGTGTCATCATCAGAGTAGAGGTGTGATATTAAAATCCTCTTAGAACCTTCAGTGGGAATAAAGTTTTGTTCTGAAGTAGCATACCATTCTTGTTTGGACTTGGGTTCGTGTGGTTCGATGACAGTTGTTTTAGCACACATGATTTCTCTCATTGCTGCAAGGATGGCAGGTATTTCATCGGACTCTTCAAATATCTGTTCACGTGTTTTGTAGTAGCCCAGGTATGTTAGTTCCTTATAGCCGTACATGACACGTGGCTTTGATCTTGTCCATCGTGTAAGATGATCGGGATACTGCCTTGTCCAAGGACTTAAATCATCTTTTCTGGGAATCATGACGAGATGACATACTTTTGTCCGTTCTTGAATATGTAAAGATTTGGAGAGTTTTGATGGGTGTTCGACCCATTTTCGACCTCCGGAAGTTGGGGAATTTGAACCGGACCGACTTCGACTTCGGACCCTGAAATAAATAATTAAGATTATCCTAAATCCTAAACCAGGACCGAAAATGATTCAATTAATGAACATACAATATTATGCATAACCCGAAATTAACCCAATTAAACTTGTGCTCTTATGTAAACCAACAGGGACCCAGCTAATGTTCTACAGTGAATAACGAGACTTAATTCTCGGTCAACGCCTCCATCCTATTTTTTTTTGTGCATAGTGCATACAGGACTACTATTAATTTTTTTTAATCCAATATTTCGGGGGAGCAGTACTTTTGAAGCACATTCAGTACTGAGTCCCTACTACTAGTTGGTATTTAGATGCTTTCACATTATTTGAAGAAGTTAGATATTTCTTTATGAAATAATCTTTCTCGCGTCAAAAATAGACAAAATTCAGTATCTAGTTGCGCAAAGCCTCAAATTGGAAATCAGAACTTTCAGCAAATCAAATGAACTAAATTGACATGATGGTTGCCGTTTCCTGTTCTGAGTGAGCATACGATTACGATATCAACCTCCTCCGTTTGCATCTTGCACGCGATTTCAAAATAAAATCAAAACTGCTTCACCTGACAAAAATAGCATTCATGTCACTGTTACATGCGTTAAAATTAAAATACAAGCTAGTTACGGGAGTAAAATACCTACAAATACAAAGCAGTTGTTTCTACAATATTTTAAATTTAAAATAAATTCCTGGTGTAAAGCTGCATCGATCGATCGAACCCCTTTGGCCGTAAGTTCATTGAACTCGAACCCCCCAAATCCATAAACCCTGATGTGTGACACATGACACATGAATCACAAGTCGATAATAAATTGAAAGTGAAATGTCAAGGCTTCTCTGATCTAAAATGTTACAGACTAGCGACTTAGCATTTTTCTCTTGTTAATTTTTTAGCAAAAGTAATAAATATAATGACTCACCCTCTCTGGTTTCCTTTCATCATATTCCAGAGACTTCGAATTCCAGGCAGGTCGTACTCATACTCTCGAAACTCAGTCCAGTCAACAGGCATTCGAGTCTTCCGCACTTTGTCCAGACGTCGACTTCTCTCTGCTTCTTCCGCGGTCAGTGTCTGTGTCTCAGGCTCGGATTCTGATTCCACTTCCTTCTTGTCTTTACCACTTTTCCGATTTTTCTTGGCCTCCTGTTCGTGTCGCTCTTCCCGAACCTTTGCTCGTTCACGTAATTCTCGATCACGGCGTGATATATAACCCTCCCGAGGATCCCGACTGTACTTGTCACTTTCCTTCCCATTATCTCGACTCTCTCGTGGATCTGGTTCACGGTAGGACTTACCGGATTTCCGGCCATCTTTGTCTCTTCCTCGGTCATACTCACGGTCTCGACTGTCACGATAGCGATCCGAATCTTTGGACATTAGCGGTTGTGGAGATATTTTCCTCTTTTTCTCATCTTCAGCTTCATGGGCTGAGCTTGGGCTTCTGGAAGCTCGTTTCCGGTATTTGTCCTTGTCTCTTAACTTTGACTTCTCCTTGTCCAAGCTTCGGTCATGACTTGAACTCTGACTTCTGGATCGTCGGTTCTTCTCACGATCTTTCTTTCGATATTCTTTATCTTCTTTCTTCGTGTCACGTTCACGACTTCTGGACCTTTTACTCTTCTTCTTCGATCTCTTGTCAGGTGTGGGTGACCTGGATTTTGAGCTGTAGTTGGACCGACTGGAACTACTCGAGTAATGACGCCGTGATTTTCGAGAAGGTTTTACAACTTTGGGTTTGAACTCTTCTAACGGCTCGGGCTTCACGAGTCCGATCGGAATTTTGGCATCTAACACGATTTCACTAATGTCCGGTTGAGCAACCACAGTAGCTACTGGAACAGACATCACAGTGGGTTTGACAATAGCTGTGGCAGGAGGCATTGTGGGAATGGCTGTTGCAATCATTTTGACTTGATGTAATTTATCCGCTAATAAACTATTCATTGCAATCATTTCCTTGATTTTAGTCTCTTCTTCCTTGATGCTCGCAATTGCAAGGGTTGGCTGCTGTTGCTGTTGCTTTTGAATTTGTAAAGGTTTGGTTGGTGACGTCTTCTTGAGAGTCGTGGTCGCTGAACTGTGAGCTGATGCAGCTTGTTTGGCTGCAGAGAAGGCGAGGAGTCTTTTCTTCGCTTGAGCTTTACCCAGAACAGTCATAGTTGTTTTTTTCTCACTAAAAGAGTCAGGTCCACCTGGGAAGTCATCATCATCCCCACCGGCAAGAACCTGACTGGGTGAGTATTTGGAAGGGTCGGGCGGAAGAGGTATTTCTCCATCTCCATCACTATCCATATGAACTTCAGGTACGACATCGGGTAGGGGAATTTCTTCAAAACGAAGCCCGTTTCCTTCTGGTTCGGGTGGTGTTGGGATTTTTGCAGTGGCGGAATCGGGTGATCCAGGTCGAGAGGAGTCAGAGCCACTTCCATTTGACTGATCCATTGAGTCATTACTATGAGGTGGAGACATTGGTAAAGGTAATTCGGATCCAGAATCGTCGTCTGACATGACTGCAATTAAAACATTAAATCATGGTCGTAATCGTGGCCAAAGACTTACCAGAATGTTCACATCAAATCTGCACATTTAGATATTCATTTCCCGAATTCATTTATAACAATTAGTTCGTTTTTCTTCAATTTTTATGTTCTGATTCAGATGTAGCTGTCGCCTATTTATGTACAATCTACTATTATTTTTGGTCAGGAAAATCGACTATAACCTGGAATTTTAACCTATATTTAGCCCCACCTACGTCAAACCTCAAACGTTTGAGGCGTGAAATTTTGCACATTGCTTGAGAACATAAATCCTGTATCTTACATTGACGCTGCCGCGTAGAGAATGTCATACCTCAATCCTAAAATTGCGAACTGCAACGGCAAATGACAACTATTAAGTACCGTAGAACATTATTGTGGAAACTGGTAGGTAACTCACGCTTAGGAATAACCAAAAGTTAATAAGTATGAAAAGGAAAAATCGGTACCTTGTAGCTTAACGTTAACGTATGGTATAACGCATTACAAAGATTAACAGATTAGACATGAATAAATTAAAGGTACAAAGGTAGAGTAGAACCTAACCAATCCGGCCTATTCCATTGGAATGTCTTCTATTTCAATGTATGTCATTCCCAAAATATTAGCGAGTTGCATTGCATTAGGTTAGTAGTACAAATTCAACACGGAAATAGCTGGTGTCTTCCAAATTTAATGTTAGTAAGCTCTTCCCGACCATCACCCCACTAATGTTGTAAACATATCTTACGTCGAAAGATAAAGCTCAGGATGGATAGGATATGGAATTATAATTGAGACTATGCCGTAGCCTTTTCCAGTTTAGGTATATATTTCTGAATACAAAAAATTCTGAATTACTTACCAATCTCGGAACTTGAAGCTCAGTTGCACAATTACTTCAAATCAATCTAAATCCACGTTCACAGGATTAATCGTCGTACTAAGCTTGAAACTTGAAATAGTCACAAAACTGTCTTTTGAGCACTGCTGCAATTGACGTCGTATTTGGAGTCTCGTCGTTGAACCACAATCAAATCTGAAAAGTAAATAAACTTCTAAAAACTTGTAAAACTATACAATTTTGAAAAAATCACGTCTCAACACTTCAATTCAAGTCCAGACCATACTTAACGTGCATTCATAACGCAATGCTTATTCACGAAGAGATGATCAAACTTAAATTCCAAAAAGTCAAACTTTAGTTCGGCTCTTTTGATTTTATTCCTCGAGCGAGAAGGATTCAACTCAAATTCAAAAATCGATCGGCTCCTCCTACTGTGTCCTCTACCACACCACCCGCCTGCTCCACAGGAGCCCAGAGCCCATCTATCCAACAACCCAACAAATCTCAACTCAAACCCTCAAACACTACATAGCAGAGGAGTTGATATGGCCCAGCAGCCATCAGCAACCTTGTCTCGCCGGAGCGAGAGGGGATTTTGGGGATACGGCTGCCATACTTGTTTCTCGTTTCTCCCACCACCCCCCACTAAATCACCGAACTGATGGAACAACATTTACACGATTCCAGCTAAACCTAACTTTTAATCATAACAAAATTCAATGTACGTACGGCGTAATAACTACATTTACACACAGTTAAAGTGTGACACCAATCTATCCTACATATGTCCTATAACACAGCATACAGCATGTTTAGATACAAAAGCATGTCGGCTTAAACTATTTTCTGAACACATACGACAAAAACAGCACCGGACACCGGATGTCAATCTGCTGTACTAGGACATTGCATTAAAGAATTTGAAAGATTTCGAATATTTTATGACATTAACAGGTCAATTGTACATTATTATATCAATACAATCATACCAGTCAGTCATGAAGAAGCGTAATTTAGCTCCTAGCTCCTTCCCCTTCATTCTGAGCCCAATAACGCTTGCAGCATGACCTTAGCACAATGCGAAAGAGACTTCCGAGAAATTGAAATCCGTCCGTGGTGACACTGACCACTGAAACATCCCGGTTCACGGCAAATTCAAACTCTCCATATGTACTGTACTGAAACTTAAACTCAGTCAAGATCACGGAAGATTCACTTCATCTGTCTCCATCTTAGCACTTTACAATGCAGGACGCAGGCACTCAAATAGAATATCTCAGCCGCCTATAGTAACAAGTGATGAACAACTAAAGAGCATACTGTTTTTCTGCTTCCCTCAAAAACACGAGCAAGCAAACCATCAAGACGGAAACCGTGAAGATATAATATAGAATACCTACTCCCTTCTTCCCTAGTCATAGTCTCACAGTCGCAACAACGCAACGAGACCCAGGCTGGCCAGCCAGGAGCAAGCTGCAAGAACGAAGCATGTGTATTTGCAGGATAGGGTGAGTATATTCCCTCATTTTCCATCTCACCAACTCGTTGTTGCCTTGTCTCGTCCACGAACTCCCCGACTTGGGGAACAGACTGACGACGAGGAATACGAGTGGACGGGGAACCAGAGTTTGGATACAACTATAGACACTCCCTCCTTCTCCGGTGGTTCAAGGCCATAGACAGAGAGACTATACAGAAACATAAGATCCGACTTTATTACATTCTTCAAATTGCAATTTGTAGTAGCTTCACTGCAGTTTACTCATAAAGATATCGGTCACATGGGCATGACAGTTTACGAGTGCATTAAGTACTACAAACAAATTGTCAAAATTTGAATCCTGGAACTTGAGAAACACAGATAATGACATGCCTGACCTGAGCGTGGCCAAAATTGCTAACGTTGCTGCTGGACAACCGTTAAAAGGTCATGAAATGTAGTTCGGGTTTCATCTTGTTCCCTGTCCCTCCCTGAGCGCAAAGACTTTTAAAGTAAACCCGAGAAATAATTGAAGATACAAAACATACAAAACAACGCATAGATCGTATTTGGTAGCTTGTATGGGAGAGTACGGATTTCTGAAACTGCAGGACGAACGGTCCGACGATAGATGTGATGCGTAGTGAATAGACGTCAAAGATTCAACTTCTAGCACTTTCTATGGAGCTACGAAAAAGTAGGACCTTATTAGAGCAAAAGGTTACAAATATAGACAGGACATTCAAAAAAAGCACTTAACGCAATACGTAAATATGAAAAGTATTGACCATTGAACATTAGGCCGCAAATCTTCATTTGACATTGGAAATCACTTGTTAAATGTTGGTGAATATGGAAAAGGAACCATACACACCACGTCACGTGAAGAATCTGACCCTGCTACTCAAAACAACGAACGAAGTGGAAGACACAAAATGTTCCTATTCTGCAGATTATATCGATGTCCATATGCGTTATAGCATATTTAATTCATAATTTGATCGATACTCCATCCAAGTTAGAAACAAGAACCTTCTTTCATTCACCCCTTGTCGCAGATATAGATCTGTCTATAGCCTGTGAGTCATAAATGAATACAGCCGACTCCTATTGAATATGACATGGCACATAACACCTAAACCATCACTCTGGTATTGGCCGAGGACCATTTACGAATAGGAATCGGAAGGATTGATGATTTGATTGGATATATTTTGAAATAGGACTTAAACGGATCTCCTTTAAAACAGAAGATATTAATTACAATTCCCGGTCTGCAGGCCCAGATCCAGGATTTTAAATTTCAACGACTGACTAAATCGATGTTCAAAATTGTCAGATTGACCGTCGCTTTGCACTTATGAGCTATGACTTTGAACACTCTACAACGTACAATCTCTAGAAATCCACTCAGATGACAAATGGATCCGGAACCTCAGAGTAGAGTGCTGAAGTATTATAAAGTTTTATACTTTAACACTCTGAGCCCGGAACAGACGGATGACAGATGATGACTGACCGAGGAAGTTATAAGTCATTCTAGATTTCTAACTTCCTATCCAACCAAAGGCGACCACACATAAAACTTCTACCTTATCCAACGCCTTGTTACTTGTTATACATGACTGATGTCACTTTTATGTGAAGCAGTGAATGAATGATGTCAGATATCCAATATCCGACACCTTGCTAAAAATTCTATCCATCAGCAGCTCACACATCACAAAGAAATTATTGCATAGATTGGCATAGATTAGATACAACACTAAATAGCATCCAGTTTCTTATTCCAGTCGCCATCCTTGCACCTTGACGTGGCGTGATCCCTAATTAACCCTCGGCCTTCAATCAATCTATTCCCTATGGCTCACCGACAACCGATCGAGACATGATGCATGAGTATGAGATGGATTTCCTTCCAACAATTCAACAAACAGCACCGAGCAACGCTATATATGTACAAGCAACATGCAACGCATGCAACATAGGTTCACAAAATAACAACCAAAATCGTAGTCTGTAGTCCGCCTGACCCAATCTTGACCTGACTTTTGAACCTGATCCAACCTTCCGAACGAGTAACGAGAAACCGAGCAGACAGAACGTTATCTACCTGCCACATGTCTGAATCTATCTAAACTACAAACTACGGTGTACGGGTACCGGTGACGGGCACTGGGTACCCTAGTGGGTGTGGGTGGGTGGTACACTAAACATGTCATATACATAACATATAGTAAATACATAGAATAGAATATTATGTATGTACTGTAAAATGTTTAAACGTCAGTTTTCCCTTTCCGCTTTAAGTAAATTAAGTCCGAAACACAAGAAAAGGAAATACGTATTTTGAAGATGTTGTAAATTTAGTAAATTTGAAATTAAAAATTCAAATCAAGTTACAGGTTACCTGCTGTGATTTGATGATGCTTGTTATTTGCGCACGTCGACTTTAAAATGTTTCTCTTGTAGATTGTAGGTAGAGTACCTGCTTGACTTGACTGGGGTCACCGAAAGGTCAAGTCATTTCTCTACCCGTCTTCTTTCTTCGTCTCCATTCACTACTGAAGAAGGCCGACACGTCGAGGTTGACTGAAGTACAAACACAGAGTGAATTGCAGAGCAGAAGAAGAAGCCGAAGAAGACGATCGAATAAAAATAAAACATGGCATTCTCACTTTTTTGTTATGCACAGTATTTCCAAATACAAGATTTCGGATCTCAAAGAAGGGCGACGATGATGCCACGCATGTCCAAACGCTGTGGCATTTTTGTAATACGTCGGGCCGACTTGAGCTAAAAGGCGTGTATAACTTACCATATTCTATTCCATTTTAGGTGGTAGCTTCTTTACTGTAGAATATATGATTGGCTGTATTCGTATTTTTATCACTGTTGTTCTTATACATTAGTTTCGTGCGTGCTCCGTAAGCAGACTAAATTTGACGTCACGGTTAAACTTACCGTGCAATTAACTAAGGATACTTGATATGTTCTGTGTTTAAAATGCGGTAAGTTGAAAATGATTTCCTTTCATGCTTCTAGTACA
>JAQFYU010002766.1:0-11198 GCA_034694905.1 Ceratophysella granulata
TAACAAAGTTCTATATAATATCCACTTATTGACTAAATGTATTTGTATTCAGCTATTTATCAATGTATATTTTGATATTGAGATTTGGTAACACTTTCAAGAGCATAACAAGGGATTTCTACATTGCCAAAGAAATTTTTGGTCAAAAATTTAAAAATAAACAAATCTCCAAAACTCTAAAACCTCGCACATGTCAAGGGAAATTTTGGCTAGAATAGCTCTACATTGTATGAATCAAATCAATTTAAAAATGCCAGTCTTAAAAAGTTACCTGGCTAACGTATACTCCTTAACTTGCCTTAACCAGTCCCTTGTCAATTCATTTAGCGTGACAATTCAATCAGCAGTCTGTTGTACACGGGCCACCGTTGGCTTCAACGTACGCAATAGGCATAGGTAGGCAGGAGATAGGTGCAATATTTCATAAATAGGTACATCGTTGAACAGGCGTGAGTATAATTAGGTTGATTAATTTAGATATCTGAACGGATAGTAATTGCCTTGCTCTAAATCAGCGAGCAGAAGAAATGGCTAAAATCCAAATCTGAGACGAGTACTCGCATGAGAAGGTTGGAGAGTTATGGGTCAAAAAGTGTCTGAGTCTGGTGGTGGGACAAGTGTCCAAAGAGGAGCTGCAGGCTGAAGCTCTGGTCTCCAGTCTCCACCCAGGATCTTTGCTCCTCTGGATCTGGACAAAGAGCATGTTTCTCCTCTCTTTCATCCCGCTCAGTGTGTGAACAGTTGGTGAAGTTGGGCGGAGTTAGAGAAATTAGGATCTAGTGCAGATAGTAGATGTAATCATAATGTAGTGCAGATGTGATTGAGCAGATGTAGCGGATGGATGTAGTGAGTGGAAGATGGACGGTTCCAGTTCTGGCTGGTCTCTCTTTCAATTCAACAAACATCCTCCTTTTATTCGAGTAGATGTCATGCACTGGACTACAACTTAGTACTTACACCTAATAACACACACACACACACTGTACAGGTAAGAGATAGAGAGTAGAGCCTGCTTAGTCTAGTTACTACGTGAGTGGACCAGTCCCGCAGGACAGGGGACACGAGCCGGATTGCCACATGCATCACCTCATCATCATCATCATCATCAGGTCTTTCGGGTCAGGTCTGGGTCAGGCACATTGGGAAGGAGGGAGAGGACTGGACGAGTCTAGAGGAGTCTAGATCCATCCCTGTCGGTAGGGCAGAGAATGGGGATGGGGGTAGGGCGGTGGGTAGTGGGTGGTGGGGGGTGGGAGGAGACCCATGACGTGAGAGGAGGGAGGGAAGAGGTAGGGGTCCACCATGCCACGAGGGGAGGTTGTGGGCTGGAACTGGGATCCGCTCGTGCCGTAGGCAGAGGGGTGGAAGGGGGTGAGGGTGTAGGCGACGCTGGAGGCAGGACCTCCACGTCCTGTCCCGAACGTGGGTGGGTGGAAGTTGGATGAGGGTGCGGAGTACTGGGCGTGGTGGGCGGACGGGGCGGAGTAGTCGCTCAGGTCCTTGGAGAAGAGTGCCAGCTGTTCCGCAGGCGCCAGGGAGGAGAAGTTGAAGGCACTCCCTGGCACCAACCCCCCGCTCCCTCCGCCTCCGCTGCTCCCCGACTTCCCGCCTCCAGACCTGGAACAGAAAGAAAGCGGATGAGCCACATGTTCTCCCGCCAGACCAACCAACCTCCACCCCTCCACCCTGGGCTCTCCTCAGACAGTGAGACCTGTTCCGAGTGACCGCCCTGGATTGGGCGAAAAGGGGTGGAGACGGTGAGGAGACTCACCTGGACGTTCCCTTGGACCCCGTCTTGCTCGTGGAACGACGCGGGCTCTGGACTTCCCGCACGAGCCCCTCTGGCGGTGTGTCCACCATGCCACGTGACGGGGTGGGCGTGGGCGGGTTGGTGGAGAGACTGGTGTAGCCACTGGAGCTCTGCTGGGCGTGAGGACTCTCGTGCCCACCCCCGTGGGCCGCGTGTGCGTAGTGCGGACCCATGTAGCCACTCATGGCGTTCGGGATGGAGTTGACGATCTGGGTGAGGGAGGCGAGGTTGTGGGTCCACTGGAAGCCGTTGAGGTCCACACCGGTCTTGACCTCCGTCTTGTCCGTCTTCCTTCGTCCGGCCGAGGAGGACGTGGTGGTGACGAGGGTGAGGGAGGTGCGAGGGTCGAGTTGTTGGGCGAGGGACTGGGGGACGTGGGGTTGGGAGTTGGAGGAGAGGAGGCCCTTGTAGAAGCGTTCGTTCGGGTTGTTGTACACAGGTGGCATGGAGCGGGAGGAGGGTGGGTGGGAGTGCTGGTGGGCGTATGGAGCGGCGGGGTAGGAAGGTTCTCGGGAGGGGAACTGCTGGTGGGCGGCCTGAGGCTCGAGTGCGGCGTGGTGGGCGTAGCGGGGTGCGGAGTGGTGCTGGTTGGCATGGGCCTCGGGGATGCCGTAGATGGGCGGATGGTAGGCGGGAGGAGTTGGGGTGGGCGTGGGGTAGGGACCCGCACCCATCTCGTTGCTGCTCGTCGGCTTGGGTCGGTGAAGACTCTCGTCCAGACGGTACTCGGGGTGCGTGGTCCTGAGGGGCACGTACGGGTCCTCCTGGAACAGAACAAGAGGTTCAAACCAGTTCTCCAACTTTGGTCCATGCCAAGGCGAAGCATACCACCCACTGTTAGTTTATACAGTACATCCAGAGTCACACAAACTACAATGTTGCTCCACGACTGGTCGCCACAAATCCTCTTTTTTTACAGTTATTTGTACAGTATGCGATCCTCATACTTTTACCAACTTTTAGTCTTCTACTTTTTGGCACTTCTGGTTTTACCAGAAGTTGCAAAAGCGTGTAAATTCAAATAGAGTTCATCCCTTTGCCTGAAAATCCATATTCCATACCTAATTCTGCTTAAATTCCATCATTCAGCTGCTACTGGTATTTTGGATTTGGAATACTTATTCCAAATAATACTATTTGGCAATTTGCGTACAACTACTGTTGTTTCCAATTTTACCTTTCTAGAATGTTAATGTAGATATGCAATGTGCGATCCAGTGGATCGCAAGCTATACCGAAAATTAGGATTGATTTTGGGCGGATCGCATACTATGTTAGCGTGTCCGGTTAATAGGCCGATTACGTTTGACCGACCGGTTTCTTGACCGATTTCTAAATCACCGATCGAGGTCATTGACCGACTGAATGCTTGACCGATTAAGGATAGGAAATAGGAAATAAGAAAAAGACGCCAAGCTTACCTTACTTTTGTTTATGTTACTGCACTAACATGTAAATTTTAAGGCCGTGATAAGGAAGGTTAAAAAACGATTTTGAGCAAGCTCAACTTGTATAACGAAGTATTGTGTCTCAGTCGTGAAATGGAGTCCGTACTAAGTCAACGGAGTAAAAGCCCATTCTGTCCTACGACGGAGGACTTTTTTACCATGAAAGAACAAGTGCCATTGGTACCCAGTATTTCCATTGCATTCACAAGCGGAAGGGATGCAAAGCCCGAATCAGAAAAGAAGGCAAAAGTGACAGGTGTTGATTGAAAAAAATGCAAACTGACGATGACGATGACCCAGAATTAATGAATACAAAGTTTACCAAAAGGGTTATAAGGCGTGGACGACGCATTAAATGCCTAATTCAATCGAATTTAAATAAAGTGTGGCTCAAAATCAAAAACATTCGAAATCGGCCAATTATTACGTCGGTCGGTTTGCCACGATCAGGCAATTGCAAATCGGGCTAGAAAAATCGGTCAAGAAACCGGTCGGTCAAACGTAATCGGTCTATTAACAGTAGACCCTATATTAGTAAGTACCTTGTTTCCACATTCAGAATCAATGTACAAGTTCAGGAATATACTTAAACACGTATTTTTGCTACGTGAATTTGGTTTCTTGTGAGCATCATGTTTATATTATTTTTGCTGGGCACCTCGAAATTGCCTCTTACTTTGATTGCCTGACCTTGTAGGTTGTAGGACACTAGGTTGGGGTAAGGAGAATACACGGAGCTGACAAAATTGTCTGACACTTTTCACTTTTTGTCAGCTCTTTTTGTCGCCTCCTTTTGTTAGCTGAGTGAGGAAATGAGCGACTTGTCACGTTCTGTGTCCCAGATGGGCCAGTGAGTGTGACAAGACGTGGGAGAAGGGAGGAGATTGACTGATTGATTGACTAGCTCTTATTTCAGTGTCAGAAATGAGTTAGAGCATTGGTTAGGTTGCCTAATGACCAACTAGACTGGTTTCCGCTCAGGGACAGACAGGAGAGAAAAGGGCGTTATGCGTGGACGAGAAGAAGATTGAAGGTACGTACCTTTTTGGCGGGCGTGGCTAGGTTGTAGACATGGGCGTTGGGCGTGGGGGGCGTGGCAGGGGAAGTGACGTTGAGGTCCGTCGTCTTGTCGGGGGAGGAGGAGCTGTTGTTGTAGTCCTGGTAGAACCCGACTCGGACCGGAGCGGGTGAGTGCGGGGACGGGGACGGTTGGGGCGTTTGAGGGGAGAAGGGGGAGTTGGGTTGCTGACTCTGCGGAGCGGCCGGGGAGCCCCATGCGTCCGCACGGCTCGACTCCGTCCACCGCGTCCCGTCCTGACTCGTGGGGTACGGGGACCCCATTTCGGACTGGGAGGAGAGGGACGAGGTGCTCATCCGTCTCCGTCGTTCCTTCTCCCACTTCCTCTCCTCCTCATCTCCTTTCCGCTCCTCCCCCTCCCACTTCCCCTCCTCCGTCTCTCCTTTCCGCTCCTCCTTCTCCCCCTTCCTCTCCTCCTCCTCTTCTTTCTCCTCACTCTCCCCTTTGTCCGCTCCGCTCGTGGCTGTGGCCGCTCGACCCCCGATCCCCCGTCCCATCACCATGAACTTGGAGGAGGGGAACTTGGTCCCTTCGCCCTTCTCGCCCGAGGGCGACAGAGGGGCCGACCCGCCCTTCCCTGGCAGACCGAAAGCCTTGAACCAGGCTGACAGATTCGGCAAGCTCTTCTCCCGACTGAACGTCTTGGCGGGTGTGGTGGGAGGCTCAGGCTCGGGCTCCGGCGGTGGTGGCGGAGGGACCGGAGGCGGCACAGTGGCCGGCAGCGGGGCGTCAGGTGCCAGGATGACCTGGAATAGAAGGTTCTGTCAGTTCTGTGTCTGGACTGGAGGTGGGCGTGTGCGGAGGTGCGGACCTACCTTGGCGAGCGTGTCCTTGGTGTGCGGGGCGAGGGAGGAACCGAATGTTTTCTCGAGCCGCTCCAAGATGTCCTCCTGGGTGGGATGGGGTGGGAGCGGGTTGGTGGGCTCCTGCGACTCCTCCTCGCCTTCCTCTCCTGCCTTGGGCTTGAACGTGCGGAGGGGCAGGGCATGTTTGGGCAGAATCGTACCTGGACAGAGGCAGAATGAGCTGAGTTTGGTTGGGGTAGGAAGTGAGGGGGAGGGGAGGGGGGATTCCCCCCCCCCTACCCAACTTACGGTAACTCAACTTACCGAAGGAGAGGGCGGGTGAATGGGGAAGCGGCGGGTCGTTGAGCAGGAGACAGCGTTTCTTGTCCTCCCGCCGTTCAGCCGGGAGACTGGGCTCGTCCTGCGGCGTCCGACTCGTTCCTGGCGGCTCCCTTGTTTTGGAATGGTCCATGTCATGGGAGGAGGAGCGACTGATCTTGAACTTAGTCGCCTTGCCCACTTGCAGTCGCTTCATGTGGAGAGAGGCGGGGCTGGGCTTGAAGGGGACACCGACTAGTCCGTTCTTCCGTCGACTTCCTGGAAAGAAAGAGGAGGATCAGCTCAAGCTCTGACGAAAAGGACCTAAAGGAAAAGGACCAAAAAGGAGGAAAGAACTGGAGGGACAAGGTTAGGTTAGGTCAGGTTAGGTCAACTAACCCTTGGCCACTTTGGGCGGAGGCGGCTTGACCATGGTGGGGTCCGTGGGTTTCCGCTGCTTCTTGGGCACAGGACTGACCTCCCGCACGTTCAGACTCCCGCCGCTCACTTCACTCTTCAGAAGGTCGAACCGCTGACGGAGATCTGGAAGGTGAGAGTGAAGGTGAGAGTGAAGGTGAGAGTGGTGGAATGTAGGCTGTAGAGGGAAATGCTGACCTTTTTGGGGGTCCATGGGAGGAGGTGGCGGAGGGTGGTGGTGGGTCTTGGAGTGCTTGTGGTGAGAGTTTGGAGATGTGGGTCTTGGTCTCTTCTTGACAGGTCGGTGCTTGGGGTCCTGGTCCTTCCGCTCCTCCTTCCGCTGGGTCTGGCTCTTGGGCTGGCTCTTGGCCCGTGCCTTCTCCTTGGCCGCCTCCTGACTCCGTGACTCGGCCGCCTTCTTCTTCCACTTCATCTCCACACTCTTGAGTGTTTGGGCCGTGAGCCGTCGTCCCTCCTTCTTCCGTCCACCCCCTTTCTTGGGGGACTTGAGGACGAGGAGGGAGGACTCCCGCGAAGACTCCTCCCCCTCCTGCAAACAAAGAGGTGTGTGAGCAGAAGCCGAGAGAGGTGGTTGGGGAAGAGGAGGGAGGGGCTACTTACGCTGAGCGAGGGAGAGGAGGAGGGAGGGGTTGGGGGCGGCGGGGGACGGGGCTTCTTGAGCCTTGTGGTGGACGTGAGCCGAGGTTTCTTCCGCTCGGTCGGCTCTGCGTACTCCACGTTCATCTCGTCGTCAGACTCGTCGGGCAGGATGAAGCGCCGAATGGCCTTCTCAAAGGCCTCCTCCAGGTTCTCCACCATCTCCGTGTACTCTGCTCAAAGAGGTCAGAGAGGTCAGAGAGGTCAGGTTAGGTTAGTGTCTCATCAGTGTGGTGACTCACCCGAGGTCTCTCCGTTGTACTTGTGGCAGTTGGCGACGAGGAGACGGAAGTCGTCTCTGAAGTTCTGGAGCGTGAGGTACTCCTGGTTGTCCAGCTTGTCCTCCATCGTCTGGAGGTCCATTGGGTTCGGGATGACCTTGTAGTAGTTGGGTGCGTAGTCCTCGTCCACCGGACCCACGAAGGGCCAGGCGTCCCGGTGACTCTTCATGCACTCCACCACCTTGTGCATCCCGATCTCCACGTCCTCATCACTCCCGCAGAACCTGCACAAACATCCGCTCAAACTCAAACTCCATCCGGACTGGGTCACCTCACACCCGCCGCGCCTCCCACTCAACTGGGACAGAGCACTCAAGCTGGACTTTGCTAGTCTAAACTTGTCAACTTACAGAACGGACGTCTTCACTTTCGTCTTCTTGTCCAGCTTGGTGGGCTTGGGGGGAGAGGGGATGGGGGGGAGCTTCTTGCGTGACTTGGGTGGCGTGTCCTGGTCCGAGTCGGAGTCGGAGGGGGGTGGGGGCGGGAGAGGGGTTGACTGGGAGTTGTTCGTCATTCTCCCATGTCGGGAAGCGGAGGGTGTGGAGGGGGATGGCGTCGGGGGCGGTACGGACCGCCCAGCACCTGTCCAGACAAGGGGATTAGAAGAGTCTGAGCCAGAGGTACTACTACTACTACTACTACTACTACTACTACTACTACTACAACAAAAACGATTAGTACTACTACTACTACAACAAAAACGATTAGTACTACTACTACTAGTAACTCTTACTCCCACCAGCCCACCTACCTGTCCCACGTCGTTCTCTCAGATGCAGACCCGCCTTCCGCTCCTCTCGCTGCATTTGCTGGGCCAGCAAGTGATCCGCCTCCTCCTGCTCACGCCGCTCACGCGCACGCGTCTCCTCCTCCGCACGGAGTGTGGCGGGGGAAGGGGGAGGTGGGACGACCTGGAAGAGAGAAGAGAGGTGAGATGAGGGGTGAGGGGAGGGGAGGGCGACGTAGTTACCTTTTTCCGTCGGAGCTGCTTCTCCATGACTCTGTTCCGCATGACCTTCTCCTTCTCGGCAAAGAGTCTGGCCAGTTCAGGCAGGAAGTCCTCCTTGAGGGTCTGGGGACAGAGAGAGAGGGTGAGGTTAGAGGGTGGAGGGTGGAGGGTGGAGGGAGCTCACCTGGTGAAGGATCCGTTCGTCCTTGTGCTTGCAGTTCTTGAACTTGGAAGTGAGGAGCTGCCAGTCCTGCTCCGTGAAGCACACGACCTGCCACTTGGTCGACACGGTCTCCTGACCTGGTCCAGCACGACCGCGCTTCTTGGGCGGACCCTGTGCACAAACAGACTGAGTGAGTGAGGGAGAGAGGAGGGAGAGTGGAGTGGTTCAGAGTGGTTCAGAGTGGTTCAGAGTGGTTGAACGGAGGGACCTTGGGGAGCGTGGTGTAGTCCTCGCGGTAGAGCCGTGTTCCGTAGAAGTACCAGTAGGTGCTTCCGCCGCTGTCCTGGCCCAGAGGCTCCACACGCAGACTTTCCGACTCGATTGTCTGTGGAAGAGAGAGAGAGAGGTGAGGGTGGTGTGGTGGGTGAGGTGGGGAGTGGGTGTTACCTTGAGGAGGTCGGTGATGTCGTCCGAGTCGAGTCTGAAGTCGCAGAGGGCGGAGAGGATCTCGACCTTGGTGCGGAGAGGGAGGGAGAGGAAGGCCACGTCACTGTCGAACGGGTTCTTGCGTGTCACGTCCTCCTGGAACACGAACAGAGCAGCTCAGATGAGACTGAGATGAGACTGAGATGAGACTGAGATGAGACTGAGATGAGAACTGACCTGGCACTTGAGTCGGAAGAGACGACGGAGGTACATCTGGTAGTTGGAGGAGGAGAGAGCATCTTTCTCCGCCCCTTCGCATCCCTGGAGCAGCCGAAGAACCAGTTCCTGCAACAGACCCGAACCCACCTCCTCCACGTCTTCCGTCAACAGGGCCTCTTCCAATTCCTGCACACCAAACAGAGTTAGAGAGTAGAGAGTAGAGAGTAAGATTAAAGCTTGAGTGAGAGTGAGGAGAGAGGGCAGAAGAGACGGAGAGGAAACAAGTGAGTACCTCGATGTCGAAGTCGGGCAGATGGAAGGAAGCTCGGAAGAGAGAGCAGAAGTGGGCGATGCAAGGAACTTCCCACCAACCCTGCAACTCTGCCAAGAAAAGAGAAGAAAAGAGGTTCGTGAGTGCATGAAGGGATGAGATGTGGGAGGGGGAGGGGGATGAGACCGTCCCACCAGCCAGCCAGAACCTCTCTCCGTCCCTCCTGCCTCCGGACTGAGGGAGTGGACAAAGGAAGTTGGTGGGACGGAGATGAGTGAGTCATGGTGGGTCCTTACGGGCCAGGAGAAGGGGATAGGGAACGAACCACCCCTTCATCGTCCTCTCCCACCCAGAACCAATCACTCCTTCCACTTCTTCCACTGCTCCTTCCACTGCTCCTTCCACGTCAGTCCAGCCCAGTCTAGTGGACACGGAGTGGCTGAGAAGAAGTGAGAGGAGGTGGGCAGACGTGAAGAGTGAAAGGCGGAGAGGCAGGAGGAAGTTGGGCATTGGGACAAGTGGGTCGCTCAGTCACGGTGCCAGGCGGTGTGCCAGGCGGTGTGCCAGGCGGTGTGCCAGGCTGTGAGAGGAGTTGTGTCCATGTCAGTCCTGAGTCCAGAGGGTCTACGGTATATAGACCCATTCCAATTGACCGACCGGTCTATTGACCCATTTCTTAGCCCGATTAAAGAATCACCCATCAAAGTCATTGACGGACAGGATGTTTGAGCGATTGAGTCCAAAAGTCCAAGCCTATAGCCTCTTTCTGTTTATCCTAATGATGTAGGATGTAAATTTTAAGGCTTTGATAAAGGAGATTATGGAAAATTGTGTACAAGCTCAACCTGTATGTATAACAAAGCCCGTTATGTACCCCATCAGCTTTTGGAATATTTTCAATGGTTTCAAGGACGGAGTTCCGCGGACTACCAACGCGGTTCAAAGGTGGCAGTTCCGCATGAATCATTTCCTCTGCGCTTCTCATCCGAGCATGTGGAAGTGCCTCGAAATGCTGCGCACGCACCGAACAGGACCATTGGGAAATACAATGTGGCAACTTCCAGGCGGATTTGAGAACGGCAAAGAAGAAAAAGCATGTACTCCTCATCAACATCCAACTTTGGAATATAGTTGACTCAGAACATACTTCAACTCGTCACTCGACCACTGCATTCACTCGACACACTCCATTACTTGAATTCAGTCTCCCAATGCTCGCACTTTAATCAAAACTGTTACTTAGTACTTAATTCGATTCAGTTAATCAGCACTACTTTTCCAGTTCTCAAAAATGCTTAATTCATTCGAATTTAAATAAAGCGTGGCTCAAAATCAAAAACCATCCCGCTTCGTCTACTTTCTTTAAGTACTTAATACTTTTTTATTAATCGGTAAAACATCCTGTCGGTCAATGGCCGCGATCGGTGATTTTTAAATCGGGCATAAAAATGGGTCAATAAACCGGTGGTGGGTCAATTGGAATGGGTCTAATGAGCGGACACGGTCCTGAGACCTGGTCCGAGACTGAGAGGAGAGGCCGTGTGTCTCACTTACTCGTTTGTGGTCCTGTGTCTCAGCTCCTGTCCCACCACGGCCCACCAACCGCCACCTCAATTCAAGCAACAGGCAGGAACTGAAAGGGAACTGAAACAAAGAGGGAAGGACGAGAACAAATCAAAATGAGAGAATCAAATCAAACACAATAGAACACAATGGAACCAAATGAGACCAAATGAGACCAAATGAGACCAAATGAGAGTAAATGGGAAGAGGGAAGGAAGAGAGGAGAAAACGGGAGGTCGAGGGTCAAGATGAGAATCATGGACAAGAATGGAGACTCTGAGGAGGAGGGGATGAGTCCGAAGCCAGCTCTGGCCTGACTGGCCTCATGTCCGTCCTCTCTCCCCATCCCCACCCGCCCATGTCCACACTCAAGCAAGACCCGAGACTGAGGAACAAGATGACCTTGGTTCTAACTCACTTAGCCTTTCTAAGTTCTAAGTCCAAGTAGTCACACTACTTGGAGTACTTGGAGTAAGTACTTGGAGTGAGTACATTCATACATACATACATAGATAGGAATAGCAGAGAACTGTCTACAGAATCTAAAGAATCCCAACACTGCCCGCCCGTCTGAACCTCTTGGCCTTGAACTACATAGCTCTTCCCTTAACCTCCTCCCTTCCCCTACCTACTTCATCCTATTCCCAATTCCCTAATTCCGAACAGACGAATTCCCACTAACTTCCTTCTACATACTCATCCGCTCTCAGTACGAACTCAGTACGAACACGAACTCACTCAGTACGAACTAGGAAGGAGGACGGAGATTCTGGGCTTTTTTTGGAACAGAATCTGCTTCATTTGAATTTGAAT
>JAQFYU010002767.1:0-11196 GCA_034694905.1 Ceratophysella granulata
GTTGCTTCCAAATCCGACAACATTGAAGTAGCAGTCAACTGGTGCCGAATGAAGGAACAGCTTGGGATCAAACGAAGGTTTTAGTATTGAAAAGTGCCAATAAAATAAAGCTAATGGAAAATTCCTCATTCCTCAAATATTATTTTGTCTCACCGTAAGTGCCTTGGCCGCTAATGTAATACTTGGACCCATCATTGAGCCCGAGCGGTCCAAAATAAAAACCAATTCCACTTTTTGGTCAGTCAAATTGAATTTCGGGATCAGGTGGGTCATCAACGCAGTAGACTTTTCGAATTTCTGGTGATTCACCAACAAGGGTTATATTAGTTGCCAGTTAATTATCATTTTGAATTTCCATATGTGGCTGATTCAAACAAAGAATTGCTCATTTACCTCAGCATAGAGTCGTGGAACGTGAATCTCATCCGGTGTAATAAGCAAAACAAAATCCCGGTCCATGTCAGTCGTATTTCCAGTAAGACTGGCAGTTGCAAGGGTGTATTTCGGATTCTCAGGATGCTGATCATAATCCGTAACCGTAATCAAATGAGTTGGACTCTGAATCGTCTTGATTCCACCTTGGAGTGATATCTTTACGGAAATTGACATGGGCGCCGGTGACGATCTGGAGAAATCGACATCGCACGCCGTATATTATTACACAAACTATTTAGAAATAAAGTTATTATTGAAAAATATATATAATCAGGATCATCTTACTCGGAGAATGTCATGTTCATCAGGTCAACCGACTTCTCGTCCGTGTCGTTTTCCGGAATATATCGAGGAGCTACAGTGGTTGGAATGAAGAACCGCTGGGCGTTGGTACCTTTCTCATTCTTGACTTCGGTCACATATCCAATAACAACTTTGACCTCCACACCAGGTTTCAACAACCCAATACGAACCTAAGCCGAGTGAATTAAATTGAATTAAGATTAACGGTCAATAGTCACAGCGCGCTTTTAAGTGTACCTTAAAGATATCCGGTTTATTCGAATCAACAAGAAAAGCCGTCCGATCCTCAGCAATGGCCTTGTCATACTGTTCCTTGGCTTCTTTTTCTGGTTTCACAGCGCCCTATATTTCATACAATAATTCTGATATAATCCAATAATGTCTTCACCCGATTCCGATTGGCTTGGCATATCACAAGGTCAACCTTCTCACCTGAATAGTCCGACCTTCCAGTTCGGCATGAAAATGCGTCACACCTGCATTCGAGTCTACTGGGAAGTAGTAAATGGCTTCGATCGGCTGCTCTTCTTTGTTGACAAAGACTTGGGTCAGCTCAACTTGGGCCACAGCATGAAGAATGGAAGCTTCAATGCTGACGGATTTCAATGGGATTGGACCAGTAGCACTGACTTCTCGACCAAATCGATCTCGCTTCTTATTTTTGAGGATGCAAACCAAGCCACACTCCACTCGTTCATGACTGCCAAAGGTATTTGCAAACATGGCTTCGGCTTAGAGAAACGGCTTTTAGAAAAAGATGTAGGATACTTCCTGACTTTCACCAATTTTCTGAAACGTTAAAAACCTGGAAACACGGAACAAACAAAATGAACGTCCTCTCAGGACGAAACTAAACAAGATTCTGATTATCTGGGCGTCGTGACAGGAATGTACGAAGAGAAAGATCAAATCCACTTTGTTTTTGCTAAACTAAACAAACGAATTGTTAATTGCCAAGGATACCAAAACGGATCAAATACATTGAACTGGATGAAACATGGATATGGAAGCAGAAGAATTTATTCGCCAAGTATACCTAACCAACAACGGACACAATTTTGAATTTGGTTTGCATATTGAAATACAGAAATAATTACACGACACTGCTGAGCCTTTTGGAAGCATCAATTTGGGAATTCGTGCAGTTCGTTCAATTTTGGCTTGGATGTGTTGGACTAGGTTAAGTTGTAGAGAATGATTCTAAGCTTTTCGTTTGATGAATTTGGAAGCCGCTGCAAGAATAGCAGCATGATTAGGAAAGGCATTGAGCAACCATTTCCGAGCCTTTCCTTCCACCAGTTCCCAGGAATCGTTCAGTTCATTCAGCTTTTCCGTGAAATAAGTCAAGGCCAGAGCAGTTGCAAAAGCGCTTTCGTAAAACTTCAGATTCTTCGCCTCTGTTGATTAATACATACAACAGCATTTTAAGTAATAAATTCCAAATGTAGTTAATAACTAATTATGCGAAATTGTACTAACAATAAAGAAATCTCACCTTTCTGAAGGTTTTCCAATTTCTCGCCGATCGAGTTGGCAAAGTCCTTGTTTAGAGGAAATGATCCGTTTGCCATCTGAGTTGCAACTATGTCGTGTAAACGATTAGTAGCAGTTGAAGAGGGTCCAGCAGCGTTAGATCCTGACTTCGCATGGGCCAATGATCTTCGTTTACGGCTCACTGCAGAGCTTCTTCCGTTGCTGGCACCTCTCTTTGGAGCCCTTCCGCCGCTGCTTCCACCAACGGGTTCATTTCCATGGCGGTACGATGGTGCGCGTCCACGTCTCATCTTACTTCCAGATCCAGAACGTGCAGCATAAGAGACGCGTTTTGGTTGAGCCCTTCCACGACACCGCCCACGAGCGGCTCCCCCCATTGCACCACGACGACGGCCACAGGACTTAGCAGGACCACCATGCCAACCATTAGCATATTGCGAAGGAACATGGCGAGTTTGCATCATCCAGTTCTTATCTGCCTTCTTGTCGGAAGTTGAGGTGTCCTCAGCAACAAACGCAGTGAACATGGATGAGATTCCTGCCAAAACCCAGGTGAAGTTTAAGCAGGATGCAGTAATTTTATGTTTGTATTTCCTTCCTGAGCTTTGTACTTTGATACCTTGCTTGCAAGAAATAGCAACAATTTCTTTCTTCAACGCCTCTGCCTTTGGACCGTTGCTCATGCCGCCGACTTTCATTTCCAATTCCCGGAGAAGCTTAATTGCAGCTAGTTTGTGAATCATTCCCGTACCCAAGTTGTTGTTCTGGTCCAACTGAATCAAAATCGGGAGTAGTTATTAAAAATAAATTGGAACATGACGCAGTTTCATTTATTGATTTCTCTCTGGTCACCTGAACTCGGAAGGAAAGTGGACCATCGGGAGATTTAGCCTCGATGTTGACTTCTGTCGGACACATATTCTCAAAAAGGCCAAATACAAGAAGTTGAGAACCATCATAAATGGGAGGAATTTTCTCAGGCACCAACTTGAACGCGGTGTCTTCATCATTTTGACTTTTAGTTTGAGCTGGTTCATCGTCCAATTCCCGAATCCAATTAACTCTCACATCTGAACATAAAATTCGCCGCAGTTTCAAACTACGTACGAACATTACTAAACATTAAGAATTTGGGCTTTCACTACCTGATAGCGAGGGTTGCATGGCATTCTTCAATTGTTGCAGAACTTTGGCATCAATGGACTCGTTGTAAGTTACAAAGCTTGACGTTCCTCCACCAGCTTCTGCCAAGCCTTCAACAAGGTAATGAGAGCAACTGTCTCCAATTCCAATTGAGAAGACTCGTCCAGAGTGAGAATTGGATTTAATTAACCCCAGCACTTCCTTCGTGTTGAAAATCTAGTAAAAACATTGGATTAGCATTCGGTATCAAGCCGAAACCCGAGGTTCGGAAGTCCAGGATATTTCGAAAGTTTACAAACTACAAACCACTATGGTTATTGATAACATTACAACATTAATAATTAATACCTCTCCATCGGTGAGAACAAAGACCTGCCGCAGATAGCCGGGAATAAGTTCTTTGTTGAATACTGCCTTCAATGGCTGCAGCAGCTCAGTTCCTCCCATGCTGGCACTCAATGCTAAAAGAAACGAATTTCAACTATTTGATTTGACTTACAACTTCCAACATTCTTGAATTATGATCCATCGCCTGACATTAATTTAACGCTACATACATTTGGAATGCTGAACGGCTCGATCCAAATTTCCGTCGTCGTATTTAACGCTTTGTGGGAATAAACATTTGAATCCGCTTCCAAACACAACAATATTGAAGTAGCAACCAACCGGAGCAGAATGAAGGAACAACTAAAATTCAGGGAAAAAAGATTTGTAAATCAATTTAGCTTAAAATGTGATATATCATGTGTAAATACGTCGACTTACAGTCAGTGCCCGTTTCGCCAATTCAATGCTTTTACCCGACATTGAACCCGAGCAATCCAAAATGAAAACCAATTCAACTTTCTGGTCGGTAACATTGAAACTTGGGATCAGATGGGTCATGCACGCAAAAGAATTTTCCAGTTTCTAATTCAAAATTACACCATTATTGGTTCTTCTCAGCTAAGGAAATTCAAATAAGATGCTTGGAAAACTAATGTTAAATTACCTCGACATAGAGACGTGGGGCATGAACTTCATTCGGTGTAATGAGCAAAACAAAATCCCGATCCATATCGGTAACAACTCCAAAAAGACTGATGACTGCATGTCCAAAGTTCGGCTTCGAGATACCGTGAGTATTTTCCACCACAACCTTGTGGCTTGGGGAGGAGATTGATTTAATTCCGCCTTGGAGTGACACGTTGATTGTGATGGACACAGGAGCAGGTGACATCCTGGAGGTCAACAGCAGAGCACATGATAAAGCGTGTGATTCAAGTTCAATGTTAAATTAAGGTAAGGACAATATTTCAACTCACTCGGAGAATTTCATTGACTTCACTTCTTCTACGTTCTCACCAGTAGATTCCGGTGGAATGTAGGGTGGAGCGACAGTGGTTGGAATAAAGAATCGCTGAGAGTTTGAACCCTTTTCGTTCTTGACTTCGGTTACATATCCAATTACAACCTTGACCTTGGCACCCGGTTTCAACGAACCAACACACACCTAGCCGAGTGAAAATAAATAAACATGAGTAGCATTTTCATCAAAAACTATGCGAAGTCACAATTTTCATCCTATTTTAACTAATTGATGTAAATATGCGATGTTATACCTTGAAAATGTCCGGTTTCTTCGAGTCAACAAGGAACGCTGTTCGATTTTCCGCCACCGCCTTATCATACTGGGCTTTCGCTTCCTCTTGAGGCTTCACAGTTCCCTGTAATATTTCAAAGTAATATCAATGATATATATATTTGTAAGATATTTTATGGACAGTATAAGGGACAGAAGACTTGCACCTCACCTGAATGGTTCGACCCTCCAATTCAGCATGAAAATGAGTCACGCCTCCGTTGCAATCAATAGGGAAGAAGTAGACGGCTTCAATTGGCTGCATCTCCTTGTTGACAAAGACTTGCGTCAATTCAACCTGAGCCACAGCATGGACGATGGAAGCTTCAATGCTGACGGATTCCAAGGGAATTGGATACGGCTCATCTTCCAGAAAACGGATCAAGCCACATTCCACTCTTTCATGAGCACCAAACACGTTGATGAACATGACTGAAAGACTTCGAAATCGAAACGTAGAACGATGTGTACGTCCTCCTAACTCGGAGATTTCCTGAACTTAAAAAAATGGACAGATACACTGTTTTGTGCTTCCTGCTTCACAGAAAAGCTCTGACTTCTGCCCCGATTTATGGTTTCTGACTGTTTATCACTTACCATCATCATCACAAGTTTGCACTTGGATTGTTTATGAATTCGGTAGACTATAAAATGAACCAGAGTTGTCATATTCGTTACCATGCCAACCAACCCAATTTTTAAATAGGAATGGTCCAAATGCACAAGGTGTGAAGTTGTACACGTTGAAGCACCTGCTGACCTAACCTTTATGTATTGACACAAGTCTAGCATAATGCCTACTAGTTCAAATTGCGCTCAGCCATTTTACGAAAACATTATGACATTTTCTTTCATGGGGAACGATGTACAAATTATTTGGTGTTATTACAAAACAGAGGTAAGTTCAAGAGTGTTTTGGAACATGGCAGGAAATACATGAAAAAACTTATTAGAAATCCTTATGTTTCGTATACGTGCTGTCCTCGAAGAGCTTCTCCTTTTTGTATTGGGTGTCTTCATCATTTCCACGGTCCAAAGCCACCTTCCAGCTCAAAACCAATTTGGGACAAATCTGAATCATCCTGAAGGTTTAACAAGAGAAGTATGAAGTGAATTTATCGCTGGTACCGACCAACGGACGTCCTATTTCAACTTATACTTAATATTATAATGGTATTAATAATGAAAGGACTAGCTGCTCAATAGACGAGCGGGGCGGACCGGATTCCGGGATAGACTAATTTTACGCAAATTAGCTACTTATAAGTTTATAGTTAGACTTAGGATTATGAGTGCTTACGCGAGATGTGGATAGAAGTGATGGTAGAGACGAGCCAAGGAGTTACTGAACGTTCTTAGCAAGTATTTGTGAACTATTCGACCATGTTGATATTTAGACATGGATGTTTCACTATGAAACCCGGGTTCTCTCTCAATTCCACGAAGAATCTAGGAACAAAGTCAAGAGGTGAAATATTAGACCCAAGAATAAAGTTTCATTATGCGTTGTGAACAATCCCTGAATGTCCTGCTCTTTGTACCTCATAGAATTCGATTTGTACAGAAATTATTTTCCCCAATGAGTGTTGCAAGGCACCATCAACATCTTGGGTCAGAGATGAACACGCAATATTTGTTAGACTCTCCGCCGACCAAACGAGAAGACGATAGTGTGCTGCTTCCTTCATAATGTGTCCAATGGGATCGGGGGTCAGAATGAACTTTGACCAAGTTAGAAGTTTTTGCACACCGAATTTGGACTGCGTATTATATAAGAAGCGTTTTATACAACACCTGTCGTAATTATTATATTATTGCCTTCTATTGGTTAAGCTCATCAACTTACATTCGTTGTAAATCTGCTGCACATGAAGTGAATGGATTCGGCTGGAGCTGAAATAAGCTTTTCGAGTGGATGTGGATGAAGATTCTCCGAAAGCTGCTCGAACTGATGACTTTCCATATGCCTAAAATTTTTGGTTTGAAATTGTCTTTTGTTGAACTGAGCTAAACATTCTAATGAAAGTTAACGAAATGATCTTCATAGTTTACCGTGCTAAGTTGCGAATATCAATTCTGTCAACTCTACGATAGTTCTGAACACGAGGATCTCCGTTGACAGCCAATGGAGCCAGCGACGAGTAGAGAACTTTAATGTTTGGGTTTCTCGGATCCCGAACGTATTCTTCAGAACTGCCAATCCGTTTGGACTTGCGTTGAGCTTCAATAACGCTGTTGATAGCCTTTCCAGCGTCTTCAATGATGTTCACACATGGATCCATCAAGTTCATCCAGTTACGAGGATGGTAGCCTTCAAATTCAAATAGATACAATTGTGAACTTTGTTTTCCTTTCATGTTTTGGTGAGGGTGAAAGTTAGTTTACCTGGATGTGAAAGCTTGAAAATTTGAAGAAGCCTTCCTTCTTCATTTTCAGTAATTTGTTTCAAATCATAGAAAGACAAGTATTTAAGAAAGTAACTCGACGATTTCATTCCATCTGAGAGTAACATCATCGTGCTCTGGTCTTCGCCAAATCCCCCGAACTCGATGGGAAATTTTAACCTCTAGAAGATGTCATCGAATATAGGTTAATATATAGTCGATTCGATTGAAATTAGTTTAATCTTGTGTATGGAATTTCACATTTCAAAACACCCCAGCAGGACCAGTACCTGAGTGACACATAGTTGAAAGAGTCTTTGGGTAATTTTGAACGAGATCACTACCAATATGCATACGACATGGGTCCATAGAAGTAACTCAAGGCTCAAAATGTTTGAGACTCTGGCCAATGGTTTGGAATCTTTTGGAATCCCGAAGAATTCGACTGCACCGTCAATCAAATAGTCCCCTAAAATCAATTGCATCAAGTGAAGGTTATTTCGCTGATCGTTGACCGCAGTTAAGATTTCTGGAACTTACCTTGAAGATAGTACATGAAATAGAAGAACATGATGGGCTTCATAACTTCATGAACAGCTCCTATGACCGATTTCCGTAGAAGCGTGCGAAGATCATCGATGAACGGTAGTGGAATGATAGAAAACTCTATGATGTACTCGTGAGAAACTCGAAACTTCATCGCATTGAAGATTCCACAAACGGCAGCACAAAATGTAATAAATAAATTCCTTTCGTCCAAACAGCGCTCAGAATTGTCACTATACAAAGTAGAAAAGGTTCCGCTATTTGTACGATTTAAACAAGTATTCATACTTTGTATTGGGATTTACTAAACTGACCAGTATGATTCAACGTGAGTGGATCCGCTATACTTGTACCCAATAAGACCCAAGTAACATCGAGCCAGACATCCAGCAGCAAGTGGCAAACTCCAAAACTGAAAGATCACTGAGAAGCTTTTGTACGGAATCACTCTACTCAATCGACTCGTCATCTGTAAGCGAGTCCCTATTGAAATAAAATATAGATGTTATAATTTTGAAAAGTGATTTTTTAAGTAAGTAGTACTAAGTTGCAGTCTGAAGAAGCTTACAGGAGCCCTGGTACGAAGATGACAAGACCAATCCCGTTAGAATAGCTGTGCTGAGAACTGTATAGAGTAGTCCGGAAGTACACATGTATTTTATCGGGATAAACCCGATACCAAATATAGAGTTGGTAAGTTCAAATCGGAGAAGCCGATTCACAGCTATCATCCAGTACACGGCCACCAGATTTATAGCGGCGGCAAATCCTACAGCAATAGCAACTCTTCTCACGAAGATTTTGTGTGCTTTGAAACATTTCAAGCTATCCCGAACTCTGTCTTCTACGGGTGTTGAGATTGATTGGGTAGTTGTAAACTCAGGGACTGCCTGGGATTTTGGCATTGGTGGCCTCGTCAGTAAGTAGTTCAAACTCCCTGGTCTTGCCGACATCTTGCGCGAAGCTCCAAATAAGAATGTGCTCTTGAGTCTGAATTTTAATTCCAATTGAACCTGGTTCTGGAACCTGGTTCTGGATATGCTGACTGATGTAATCAGTGACTGATTACGATGACTGATGAGAATTAGAAAGGCCTAATAAATGGAAGAAAAAATGATGTAAGATCAACATAAATAATAATAATAATAATAATGCAAATAGATCGAATGACGGATGAGAGCGTATCATTTAGCAACCAACACCACACCGGACACCGGACAATCACGGTCAGCAGTTCGTTTTAGCGTTCAGCGATCAGCAATCACCAATAGAGGAAACAGCTAAAACATAAAATCAAAAGTGGCCAAAGCTGAATCCTAAACTGCTGACGGTAATTAGGGTACAGACATCCGTCAAAATCCTACATAAATGTTAGGTTAGATTATTCATATTCATTATTGAGAATTGAAACAACTGACAACATACAGAAGCCAGCATAGCAGCGTGCCTGTAATTCACAAGACAAACAACAAAGGATAAAGCATTGACCCCGCCACAGGTGACAGTGACAGGTGACTGTGTCACCCCTTGTCCACTAATACAAGATAAAGAAAAGCAGACTAGACTAGACTAGAAATAGACACGAAATACAAAATGAAAATACAAAATAGAGAAAACCGGCTAATTACCTTATCTTTTATCCTTCTTCACAGAAATAATCCCTGACCCCGCCAATTAGATGACCGATACGATGATGGACGACGGCACAAGGATAACAGAATACAAATTGAATGATGAATGACCAACAAAACAACCGTGAATTGACTCTAATGTCGCGTCAAACCTCAAACGTAACAAACTGGTGGTAAACTGGCAACTGGCAACTGAGTTTTGTGAATTCTCAACGTCGTCGTCGGCGGCGATTTCCAAGAAGGAACAATGAGTTCTGCTTATAATTTTAGCGGGCTCATCGAATACTCAGAACCAGAAGGTTCCAAAATACGGACTCTGGAGGACCAACTTAATTCAAATCGGAATTATTACGAATATTTACCTATTCATTCAGATTCTGACCAAGACTTTGACACAGGACTATGGGTCATGGGTCGTACAATAGGATTATGATGGGATTTAAAGTACTTGGGCGTACTGTCATTGTTTTATTAACTATACTGTATCATACAGTACAGTCTGTATGTAAGGATGGATACACTACCCCCGCTTTCGATTATTTTAGAATAAATACTAAAATAGAAGCCGACTAAAAATTTGAACCTGTTTGAGATAAAATTATATTTAAATAAAATAAAACAGAAATAATTGCCGTTATCTTAATTACATCACAAGTTAATTTCAACTTTCATATTCTGATTCGCTGCGCTCTACCTAATTATAAATATTTACTTAACACTGTGCAAATAACACGTTCCACATGATGTTCGCTTTCGCTGCATCTACTTACTACTATGTAGATCATACATAGATCATACATAGTAGATTGATCACATCGTGATTCGTGATGCTGGTTTCTATTTGATTCTGCATTTTTTTTTTTTAAACTGAAACTGACATCAATTTCAATCCAAAAACACAGCTTGGTATATTCCTTCAAATTCAAAGATTAAAATATCGACTTTAAATTATTAAAAACCTGCCTGAGTATTTGTATGTAAGTTGAATCCAACTCGACCCCGATTTTGATTTCGGATCAGTCTATCCGGCTCTGTATTTTAGTGTTATGTTGCTTGAATCGCTAGAATCTGCACCGCGTGATCTTAAGAAAAAGTAGCACGACAAAATTCAAAGGCGAATCTTAGTTGGTTTGTAAGTTTTTCAAATAAAATGTAAACAACCAAAAAATATTTCTGGGTGACGTGAAATTGGAGTATTTTCAAAACCATTATTTCTTAAATCTACACAAGTTCATCAGTCGTTGCCAGTTACCAACCACCTACTACTAGTAGTGGAAAGAATGAGTTCGAATGCTAGTCGCTGTCTTTTGTCGCGGTATGCCAATGTAAGTAATTGATACGGTACTTAATTAATTACTGATAATAGAATTTACTGTTTTATTTGATTGGTCGGTTATTGGTCATCGTGGTATCAGGTATCATACACAATTATTATGTACATACATTGAATTGAAGTACGCATGGTATCTTAATTTGTAATTCTTAGTAATTATTCCTCTCATCATTCAAAGAGAAGGGATATCTCCACTTGGATATCTCGGTATTTGAGCAATCATTCAGCAATACTGAATGGTGATATAAAGGGTGGAAAATTGGAAGTAGTGACGTAAATAAATCGTATTCTTGCTTACTTATA
>JAQFYU010002768.1:0-11194 GCA_034694905.1 Ceratophysella granulata
TACCTGCGCCCAAATGACGGCGCCCAGTTGACGGCCCCCAAATGACGGCGCCCAAATGTACCGCGCCCAAGTGACGGTGCCCAAATGACGGCGCCCACTTGACGTAGAATCGTATGGTAGCATCGTCAGAAAAAAAACATTCTACAATAATGAGTTGCTTTTGAGATTATGTATTTTCATAACATTGGCGAAATTCTTTTATCTTGATTTTACCGAATTTCAAAAACGTGTATGAGTATGATGGCGAATTTTGAAAATCTTAATTTTTTTATAAATTGATGATTTAAGCTCATAATTCATAATGTATAAGAAAAAAATCGTTATTTTAGATCGTTTATTTTCACTGATTTTGATTTTGTCAAAAATTTGATTTGGATTTTGATTACGTAAATCATGATACGACGATTTTGAACAGTACTTTTGAAAATTATCACCTGAATTTTCGCATCCCTGGTATTTATTTCACCTTTTTTCCCACAATTCCATGGTTTTAGGGGGTTTTAGGGAACTTTTGGCCACTTTTTCTTAGTTTTCTGGGCTGATCGTAAATCGCAGCATAAGGATACAAAACAAAATGGGTGAAGGTTTCTCTTGTGAATCTGCATCACTTTGGGCTGCTAGTGTTCGATGTGTCTGTTGTGGGTCTACAAGCATGCATGGTGGCAGATATACAAAGTTAGCTACTTGTCTATGTATTATACATACGTGTATGTCTGTGTCTGTGTGTATTGCGGGCTTGAATAGCACTTGGATGGAATAGGATTTGAAGAAGGGGAGATTGAGATACATATTTGAGGGAAGCTTCTCGGGCCAGGATTGGACGACTAAATAAGTTTTGGGATTTGGGACTTTGGGACTTTGGGACACGGGCAGTGTATGTAGTAGTAGGTAGGAATGTTTTTCCGAGAAATATTTTCCCATTCTACTCTACCTGCTCTGTTCTCTGTTGTACTTGTACTGAATTGAAAGCCGTGCCGTGTCCAGTTGGAATTGGAAGGTCGTTTCGGTGAAAGGAGGGTTACAAGTTACAACAGTGAGAAAGGGTGAAGCTTATGTGGCAGGAGGTCAGTCAGTCAGGACTTGGACTTCTGATACAACTTCAGTTTAGGACGCGTCAATTCGTATCTTTACATTCTTTGTTTGTGCCAAGCTCATCGAAGTAATAAGAAGAAAAGAGGCCGGGTGAACAACGAGAGATAAACCACATTTGACATTACGATACGAATTATACGATTTACGATACGGAATATACAGCTGACGTGTGGACAATAATTGTCAACTTACTTACTGGGAATCTACTACTGGTAAGTGCAGATTATAAATAGTTGGATTGGCAGGTAAGTACTTACTGTATTGTATTGTACATATGCCAATATATACAATATGTATACCATACACAAATGAAATGAATGTATTGTATACGTAATTGTGGTTTGATTGAATTCGCATCTCATAGCTCGTATATGCCCCAAGCTAACCCCAATTTTTAGGCACGCACACGAAGGTCATTTGACCAAATCTGGTTTGAACCGACGGACAACGGATTTTTGAAATACATACGATAGATACAGAGTTCGATATTCGATAGATGATTCTGATTTCATTTGATTTCGATTTATTCAACAGTCCTTTTGAAACATTTTCATAACCCAAGACAAAATAGCAATATTATTTAATTCCGTTGCCGTTCCCTTCCCGGTACTATGTACACTAATAGATGTACATAGTAGTGCGATACGATGCTTGTCAAGCGATTTGCATTTTCTTCAGTTGTGTATCCTGAACTGATCTTAACCAAAGTAAACAAAACCAAAACCACCATAAGTTCATTGGGTCTGATCTGATCTGAACGCTTTTGTGAACATATCGCATTGATTTACTCGTTAAATCTATTCACTCTTGAACAAGCGAAATCGATTTGACATGTTCCTTCCGTCTTATTGTCTTTAATTAGTCTTCTTGTCTATCCCACATGCCCTTTCTCCCATGCACTTTCTACACAATCTCATATAGCATTGATTGGGAATAGGATAAAGTTAATCTATGGATCCAGCAGTGGGTACCTAACTAAGAATGAAATTGAATCCCACAGGGGGCACGGGTCAAGGTCATGTTTTTTTCATAACCGTCCAGTTAGAACAGGAGCATTTATTTCAGTGGTAAAAGATTCAGTCTGAAGTCTGACGAAAACGTTAATTCAGAAACATTTGTTACGAGCTCGTGGTTCATGTTTTCCGAGATACATTATACATTAGGCAAATAATATTTTCCAGACAGACACTTTTTATATAAGTTACCAAAGAGACTCAGTTCCAATTCCAAGAGATCTAATTTTTATCGCATTTCGTGTCCCATTTCTTTCTTTAAAATGGTAATTCGAGATTGAAACAGAAATCAGCATTTACAGTAAGATTCACGATCCACTATCGATATGATAGGGTTTAATTGTAGAGTGTATGGGATCTTATATTTTTATATTAATGCTAGCTTGGCGAATTTCATATTTCTGAGATTTGATGTAATCTTCATAACTACAAACTATCGTCTCCTCTTGTAAACTTGGAATATCTACGAAATACAAAGTGAAATGTGAACGTGCCTGTTCCTTGTTCCTTTCTATGTATGTACATACATAAGTGCTTCATGATCTGTCATCCCTTGATAAATCTTATCTCTTCTTCGTCTTCTCTACTTCTCGACGAACTATTTTAATATCCATCATCAACGGCTTCAAATAAGGTTGAGGTCTACAATACCTGATATTCTTTCGGTCACGATAAGCGGGTTGAGGATACAGTCGTCGTCATTGTCATTTGTCATTGTCTCATTTTTCATAATATAAAATTATAAAGTCAATAGTTTCAAAAGTTTGAAAGCAGTAACTAGCAAAAATTATCTGTACGGGCTGCCACGATGGATCTTTTGCGGTTAGCCGACAGAACCAACTAACGGATCCTATTTCTACTATATAGTAGTAGTACACATATGTTAATAATTAGTGTTAGACAGTACTTGCATTTAGGTAGGTACTTACATTTATGACACTTTTAGCTATGTGCGTCCTATTCACGCCCAACGGTCAAAAATCACACATGAGTCATACTCGTTCTTCGAAAATGGAAATGGTAAATGATATGCAAGTTTCAAAACGCCAGAAGAGTAATTATCGCTTGCGATAGTCTTCAAGTTGATAACGAATTAAAAGAATGATGTAGTTGATGTTAAGTACACAACTCTTATTCGACTCGTTCTTTTTGTTTCTTGTCCTGTGTACCCCGGAATATGCCTATTATTAAAGACTATATGAACCTTAAAAAACTGTAAGTAGATCCGAAACCTGAACCTGAAGTATCACCATTCAATGAATGTCGTCACTGTCACATTCATTAGTCGAGGCATGAATTTCGGGATACACAGTATTGATTACATCAAAACTATTATCAAATTGTTATGGGCTAATGTGTCGTGTTTGTTAGGGCAAGGCGCAATCTTGTTGCCTTTTAGGTGGTCGAGCTCAGTAATTAGTACTCACCGACCCGCCGATTCTCCTGGCGCGGCAGCGTGTCTGAACAATAATCCGTTATGGCCCATCCTTCCTGAATGCTGAAACAAAAACAAAATGTTACTTCTCCGAAATGCCAATGTCAATTAAGATAGACATAATATTTTCTTTAGATACCTTAAGAAACTTACTTTTAGTAAAACTGCTTCCACTCTTGAAAGAAGCCAGTTCGATATAATTCTGAAATCCCTTAGAAGATTTTCGGTTTTCAATGAGAATCAATATTTTACTTAGGTGACCCGAATTTTAAAAAATGTCAGCGTGGAGAGGTGGTGGAGGTGGCGGCGGGGGTGGTAATGGATATGGCCGAGGTGGTGGCGGAGGACGAGGCACTGGTAATGGAAGAGGACGTGGAAGTTATTCCGGACAAGCTCGACGGGACGGCGGTGACGGTGGGAATCCATTTCCGCCATTGGGAAATGTGGCCAATGCTCTTCCTCAAGGTATGAACAAACACGCATAATTGAGATGCAAAGGCTTTTGAATTCTGAAAGTAAAATTCTTTTGCGGTTCTTAGCCTTTGAATTACGTCGACCTATCATATAATATTGTCAACTTTACTTGGGACTATCATGCATATAAACGTGAGGTTCTGATCATATTTAGTTCAAGCAGCTGGTGCAGGCGGAAGTTTCTGGGCCAATGGAGCCCTTGTTGGAGGCGCTGGGAATGGGAATAATGGAAATGTAGCTGATGGACGTAATGGGCAAGGTGCTGCTGGACGTGTCGGAGCAAGGCGTGGGGAGAAACTGGATCGCAATCTGAAATTCGATCGGGTTGATACACGACCGGAAAGATTGAAGGATTCCAAGGAAGGAACTTCTGGCTCGAAGCTTCAGCTCTTCTCGAACTACTTTGCTGTCAAAACCAAGCCGGACTGGGCTATCTATAACCATCGAGTCGACATCGCACCTGACGACGACTTGCTGACGTCCCAGAAGAAACGCTTGCTCCGGAACCTGAGGGACAACCTTACAGAACTTGGAACTTTTATTTTTGATGGAACGAATTTGTATTCTGTCTCAAGATTCATTGGTCCACAGGAACAGGTCAGGATTTCAATGCTCTCAAATTGCGAATTGTAGAAGATACTTCGAGTTTGCGAAATCTGACATAGTATATGTATTCTAATCCATATCATTCACTAATTATATCTGTCGATTTTTGAAGATATTTAAACAGATCCAATCACTAGTTCTAAATATTGTTCTTCATGAACGCAGGTAAAAGTACTCTATTCCACTCTGCCAAACTCGGACGTGAACTACCAAATTACGATGAAGTTGGTGGCTCAAGTTCAACCTGGAGATGTTGTGTGTATCCAGTTCTATAACATCATCATGAGGAGTTGCCTCCAGCTCCTCGAAGGATTCGAAGAGTTGGGACGACATTTCTTCGATGCCAGAGCGGAGATCAACATGGCTGGAATTGGACTAGACTTGTGGCCAGGATTTATTACAACTCTCCGTCAGCACGAAAACAGTCTCTTGCTTTGTGTGGAAGTGACCCACAAGGTTCTTCGACGGGACAGCTGCTTGGCTGTAATTCGTGGCAATAATAACAGAGAAAATGTCCGTAACGAATTGGTAGGAAGTGTCGTCATGACACGGTACAATAATAAAACTTACCGGGTGGACGACATTCATTGGGATCAAACACCGAGTCTAAGATTCCAGAAACGGGATGGGTCCTTCATCACCCTCCATCAATACTTTCGAGAGAAGTATCCTCAGTTGTTCACTGGCCAAGCTCCAGCTCTTGATATGAATCAGCCACTTCTGGTTTCCATGCCGAGCAAAAAGGATTGTCACCGTGGAGAACGTCCTCAGCACGTCCTACTCATTCCGCAGTTTTGTAATATGACGGGACTTTCGGATGCGATGCGTGCGAATTTCAATGCTATGAGAGAAGTTTCGGCGCATCTCCAACTCCCGCCTACGGAGAGGGTGGGTCGAATACATAAACTCATGGAACGACTTCGAAGCTCTCCCCCAGTAAGTCATTTGAGTAAAAATTTTGTCTGACATTGGAGTCGATGTTCATTCAAGCTTCAAATCATACTTTGTTTATGAATGAAGGTTCAACGCGAACTGGAAGGATGGAGACTCAACTTCGATTCCGCATTGGTTCCGCTTAATGGAAGAGTTCAGACTGGTGAGGAAATCCGAATGCGATTAGGAAACAGGGAAACTAAGTTGCCGACACAAGTCAACAGGGCGGATTGGACGATTCACCTACGAGGTAATTATAATGTATAACATAGGAAGATATAAATATCTTCCTATGCCTATGACTACAACAAGTGGACTTCTTCACATGCATTTTGGCTGAATTCAATTTTACTTTCGTTTATTCCAGATAAGCAGATGTTCAGCTCTGCCAGACTGGTGGACTGGGTTATCATTGTGCCTCAGCGCGACTTTCGAAATGTTGAACTACTTGTACGGAAATTGCAAGAAGTGGGCGCTTCAAGAAAACTTGACTTTGAAGTTCAGCCACCGATGAGAACGTAAGTTTCGAATTGTGGAACCTGTAATCCAAATCCAAACTATTGCCAAGCAAATAAAAATTTAATGCATTTGCTTTCGATTCCAGATATCAAATAACTGATAGTCGTAATCTCTCCTACACCAAGGCCATACAAGAAGCTGTGGCCGAATTCCGGGACAGGCTAACGATGGTATTTGCCATTGTGCCAAATCAGGCTGCGGATCTGTATTCTGCAATAAAGAGAACTTGCATACTTGAATATGGAATTGCTTCACAATGCTTCCAAGGAAAGCATTTGGCTGGACAGGAGAATCGTAAGTTTTCCACTAATGAACATATCAACAAAGTGTGATCTGATCACCAATCCCGATCACGGACTGAGACATCAGAATCAGACACCCAACACCTAATTTTAATGTTCTGCTTCTTTTAGGACTCCTTTCCGTAATGACGAAAGTCGTTGTTCAGATCAATGCCAAGCTGGGTGGTGAGCCTTGGGCTGTGGACAACCCAATGAAGTCTATGGTAATTGTTATATCCATAGTTTCCAACCATTTTTGCCAATTCACAAAAACAAACCAATTTAACTTTCGATTTAAGTGCTTTTCATGCTTTCGTTGACAATGACAAATAAACTTATATGCTTTAACTCGAACACACTTGTTTGCAGAACGCCATGGTGGTGGGATTCGACGTTCATCATAGCGGAAGGGGCAGAATGAAGAAAAGCGTCGGAGCTATGGTTGCCACGACCAACCCTGACATGACACGATACTACTCTACCGTATTCAGTCATCAACCCGTGGATGATGAAAAGTCTCTTCCAAGCCCACAGGAACTATCCAACAAGATGACTACAAACATGATAAGTAAGTAAAACTAATATTAGATAATTATTGAAAAAAACGAGAAGCTTGACTTGTGGAACAACAGTTTGTGGAATCTCCTTATGAATTGATTCACAATCTAAATCCTTGGAGGACGAAACATGTGCAGTTTATTTCAGCGGTCGGACATATACATAGTACATAATAAGCCGTAAACTGAATTTCATTCAACTTACCCATTTGACCCTTTCAGAGTGTCTTGACGGCTACTTTGCCAGAAATCAGAAGTTTCCGAGCAGGATCATGTTCTACCGAGGTAAGAGTCATCAACTATTTGCGCATTCATCCAAATTAAACATTTTTCCAGTTTGCAACAATTCTGTGTTCAACCGTCGAACTAACCAACTTTATTACTTACAGATGGTGTCGGAGAGGGCTACCTGCACTACGTGAAGAATACAGAGTTGGATCAGTTGAAGGTATGACATTTTCTTTGTCCAGTATTGATTTCCAATCATATTCCTAACTCCCGTCGTGTCGTTTTGAAGACTGGAATTGCAGCTCATTACGAGGCACGTGGACTTACTCCTCCGAGACTTACTTTCATCGTGGTGACCAAAAAGGGTAATACGAGGATTTTTACGAAAGGACAGGGGAATGGGTACGGTAACCCTCCACCAGGAACAGTCGTCGACACGACCATCACGCTTCCTGAACGGTAAGCATATAAGTGTGAAGCAAATCACGCAAATTGGCGTGACTACGCTATTTATTAAACCAACTGGATGGATTAACTGAATTTCTGTTGACTTGTTTCCCAGCTACGACTTCTACCTCGTGGCACAGGAATCTCGACTTGGGACAGTGAGTCCCACTGCGTTCAATGTCATTTATGACGAAGGAGAAGGCAGAGTTCTCAGCCCGGACATGATGCAACGTTTTACGTTTAAACTCTGCCATTTGTATTACAACTGGTCAGGAACAGTGGCTGTCCCTGCTGTGTGTCAAGTGAGTATTAAATAACAAATGGATACTAATCTTATATAATCTTATGTATTCAAAGATTCACACCTAAACATGCTCCTTTTTTTGAAATTGCAGTACGCACATAAGCTGGCGTTTTTGACAGGTGTTGCTCTCAACAATACTCCGGCGAGCGAGAATCTTGCCCATCTCCTCTACTTCTTGTAATTGGATCTGAAGTCGCTGACGTTCATTGCTACAGGAGATCGAAAGTTTTTAAAGTACTTCATCCGTTTAGTATAGCAGTGGTTTTATAACCCACCAATTCAACTGCTGTATTGGGGCAACTTATTTTATGGAAATTGTCAAAGTAGTATTAGTCCTATTCGAAATGATGCATGAGACCTATTATAATGGTCTAAAATCCTATATTCTAAATGTTCAAATCCTTTGAACTCAAACGTGTTCCATAATTTCCTATTATTCAAGCATTTGTTTTTGAGAATTTGTACAAAGATCCACCGTGTTCAGATATGTCCTGTTTTCTTTGCAAAGCGTAATGAAAATTAAGCGAACCCACAGGCGAAGTGGCAATTAGTTCCCCAGATATGTGTAGATAAGTGATGAGATCGAACTGATGAAGTTTACGTTTCAATTCCGGATTTTTGCGAAGTTGGTTCCTGTTTCACTTTAACTAACCTTTTTTAATTTATATAGCTCCCGTAGATCATGATTGAAATTATATTTTATATTAGTTTTCAGTTCAAATCATAAAAGTGAATTCTATAATGCATTGAAACCAGGAGTGCTTTAGTTAACTGCCAATGAGATAGCCGAAAATTCATGTTGCAACAGCGCATTCTATTAAGAATTATAAATTCTATTAGAAAATGGCTTCCTTAAAGTTGGAATGCATAATTCACATTCACAATTTACCAATCTACTATGAAAGAGACAATATCGACTTATTTGGAATGTAAAATGTATCTTTCGGAAAGGTTCGTTTGAATTTGAAGGGGAATTCACTATTTGCAGCCTATAGGGAGAAAGATGATTTGACCGTGCTTGTTTGTTTAGAAATAAGTAGCTACCAAGTAGATAAGAGATTATGCAAAATATTTCACACCAAATTTTATAAGAGTATTGTTTCTAAAAACGTATATATTGGAAGTTGTGGTGGTTGTGCCTTAAAGAAGCAATGAGGGAAATTATTGAATGATAAATCATTACATTTTGCTTTTTATTTGAAGTTTCTAATGAATTTTAACACTTTTCTAGACACAAAAGCACTTTTGAGGAATAGTTGTACACCTCAAGTTGAATCTACATTTTGGAAACTGTAACGTTTATGCCTTGTTGTACATAGACTATACGAAATACGCCAATACTCGATAAAACCAAAAAAAGCAATAAAAATTGTCGAAAATGTGTTGGGTAAAACAAGCGGCCAATTCTGCTTTATTAGATTTATCATTATTTATTCTACCGATATGTTTCAATTTGCTCTGAAATGTTTAGCGATGATGCTGAGTTTTTTACGATACGTGTAAGCGTAGATGTGTACAATTTCGCCATGACAGTGGTCACAGCAGCGGCTTCGTCAGTGCGAAGCGTTGACCGAAACCGAACTACCGAAGCTAAGCATCTCGTAGTAAAGTGTTGAGTATCAACTTGCTATTCACTTTATTAACTGCTACATAGATTTCCTTTGGAACTTAAAAAATATTGATATTGAAGTCATCTCGCTGCCGGCAATAATCCTCAGTTCAGTTAACTGTATCGAATTAGAGTAGCTTATCTCTTCAACAGCAGGTCAACTTTTGTTTAAAGCTTTAGCATTGGGCATCCTTGGGGCATTGGGTTTAGCAAGTTGGTTTGCCATAGAGAAAAAGAAGAAAAGGACTTTGCTTTGGCCTCATGAGAATCCCTCTTCTTTCAAATTTGGAGCAACTCAACAAGGAGAAGGTAAACATGCGTGAAAAATGTACAGACAAGTAACTGTAGCTTATTAGCACTAGCACAGCATAGCACCCGAGAAGATTTGAACGGACGAGAAGCAGTATTCATGTTTTGTGTTTTGTAAGTTTCGAAAGTGTGTACAGTAGTAGTGACTGATTTCGCTACACAGTCACTCGTCTCGTCGCATTTCGCATTCAATAATCCAAGAATTCAATTTCCCACTATTCCAGCGTTAAAACATAAGAGGGAATTGGGTCAGCATCATCAGTGTACGTAACGTACAGTACCAGTGTCAGCAATCTCATTTATTACGCTACGTCTCAAAC
Source organism: Ceratophysella granulata (assembly GCA_034694905.1). Taxonomy (NCBI): domain Eukaryota; kingdom Metazoa; phylum Arthropoda; class Collembola; order Poduromorpha; family Hypogastruridae; genus Ceratophysella; species Ceratophysella granulata. The sequence goes on from JAQFYU010002768.1 coordinate 10,128, forward strand.
ACAAAACGACGCTGTGACCTGTGACCTGTGACTCACAGCTTGTGAGTGAACGGATGTTGTACACGAATGCTTGGAAGCAGCTGATACTGTCATCAAATATCAAATACCGTCAGGCGTCAGGCCACGTGAAATTCGTGTCCTAGATTCAGCTCTACGCTAGGATACTGGAAGCGCCTGGTTCGTTAAGTATTAAATTCATACTAAACACTAAAGGCTATTCCCTGAAATATACTTACTTAAGTACTTGCGTTAATTTACTCAATACTCAAACTAAATGCAAAATAGCGAATCAGGGATTGGTCAGAGATCTAGTCAGCGTCAACTAATTTTGCTCCCAAATATTTTTGATTTAGATAAACGTCAAGAAATGGATAAGGAAGGACATAGCTCTCGCGGTCGCGGTGATTTTTACCGCTCCTCATCACCTGGTTCAAGTTCAAGATACAGAGACCCTGATCCTAATTCTGCAGGAGGCAATGGTAGGCATAGAGGTCATGAGCCCAATTGGAGGGATCGAGGACAGGGTCAGGAGGCAAGAGCCGAATTCAGGACATATACAGATCGTAGTGATCCACATCGGAAGCACAGTGACTCAACGGGGAGTTGCAGAGATAGAGAAACCTTTAGGGAACCAGAAAGGAGCGGAAGGGACAGTGGAGCTGGACATCATCGAGGTGACAATGGAAACTCCAAATATTCTGATCAAGGCAAGCGGAGAGATACGAGCAGAACAAGTGACATGGATTTTGGAAGGGACTATCGAGGTTCAGACAGCTACCGTCATCAGGGTAGTAGTCATCGCGGAGGAGAACGATCATACCGGGACAGTGAACGTGGTGAGAGAAGTCATCGGGACTACGGAGGAAGTAGTCGGGATCCTGAGCGAAGATATGGCGATGATCGACATAGCACTAGAGGGACGGAAAGAAGTTACCCGCCTGCTCAGCGGAGTCCGCCTCCTCAGCGGAATGAACGACTCAACGAGATGGGCTTCAGGGATACCAATCGTAACGATTTGGAAGAAGGTCGAAGTTATGCTTTTCAAAATCGTCGTAGCAGTCGGGATG
>JAQFYU010002769.1:0-11193 GCA_034694905.1 Ceratophysella granulata
TTGGGTCACTTAGGGGTCAACGGGTCATCAGATCGGGGTCACCAATACTTCATTAGTTTACCTGAACTCAGGCGAACATTTTAAGCTATCAAGCTCCTTTGTACCCCTTCCCAGTGTCGAGATAATCGCGAACACACGGACGGACGGACGGACGGACGGAAACTCCAAAATATAGAGTAGATTAAGAGTGAGTTATGGGAATTTAGATGTGTAGTCCGATATTAAATCCGGTGAAATGTTCCAAACTATCTCCCATGGACATCACAAATATATATTTTTGTACTTTAATTTTGGTGTACTATATTTTTGATGGTACAAGGTGAGCACGAAAATTGCCTCGCCGTTTGAAATTTTTAGTAGTCAGGCCCTGGCTTTTTTAGAACATATTGTAATTCAAATCCGTGGAAGTCAGAATAAAAAACTATTATAATGTGAAAAAAAATTAGGCCATTTAGGTTTCAGCTTGCCCCAATTCACGAGCGACAAAATATATTTGACCGTCCTCGTTTTGCTGCCGGAAGCAGAAACTTTCGAATATTCGTGGAAAATAGATTTTATGGTTATTCAAATTTTGAACAATGAAAAAATAAATGTTATAAAAAAATAATGTTTAAATTTATACGTTGGCAGATAGACAGACAGGCAGCAACAAAAAGAATTATGCTAAACGAAGTGTGAAAATTCTCTATAAAATAATTTACGAATATTAAAATTGCCTTATAAAGATATATGTATAAAATTATTGCATAAAAAATCCACTTCTTCTGTTTGGATAAAGCTACTTTAACTTTTCAATTTTTTTCAAAATTGAATCAAATTCTAGTGCTCATCCTGTATGCCTCAATTTTGTATATTTTTGCACATTTTCTTTCCATTTGCGACTTATAATGCCGTGCACTGACGTTGCGCACAATATAATTGCGCTAACTCCCTAATACTGAAGATTTACATAGGAACCGCCAATTTACAGTTCAGTAAAAAAGAAATAATTCAGCCACAAGAATTTGAAGACTGAAGCACCTTGCCTTTTGTCAATATGTGTGTATGTAATACAATGTAAAAGATTTGACAGGGTGTAAGAGATTAAGTAGTGCTCAGAACTCGTGTGTCCGTGTCCAAGACGATCGATGAAAAATTATCAAACTTATAACAGGAATTGGAGATGAATGAAAGCGGCACACGTAAATAATATTTGTACAAATGGTTTTACAAGCCTAGTCCTCAGCATCCTTTTTTTCCTGACAGTCATTTATACCTAATCGCTTGTCAATTCATAATGGAACACTGGTTCGTTGAAGCGGAGCTTGCTGCCGACAGACGAATCTTCTTCTACGCTGATACAATATTCGTATTCAAAGAGTAAATCCTCAGAGAAAATAGTTTTTCATAGCTCGGTCAGTGTTCCGAGCGCGGTCATTTGGGGTTGATGAATTCGAACCTGGTAAATTGACCTATTTCCAAGGTCAGCTGAAAAAAGTTCACTCACTTCAGAATGCGACCTATTGCCTATTAACGATTGCATATGCAACGTTTGACTATTCATACAAATAATTCCTCATACAGCTCTATTTGAAAATATGTTGGTCATATGGCTTATATGACCTTATACACAAGGTCACTTCAAAATAGAATTAGGTAATGAATAGTATGCAATTGACCATATCAGGTCCGCATCTTTGGTTACGTTGGCCTACATTGGAAATGCAAGCCAAAGGTCAAGTCCACCGTAATTAGGTCGTACTCTTCACCAAGTCCATACAGTCTTTCTTGCAATATTTTCGATAAGACACAAAAAGCGTTCAATTTACCATCGTTGGTCATAACACCATGGGTCTAAAACGTGTCCAAATCAACATAAATAGATCATACACAACATTGGCACAGTTGATCAGGTCAATATACGCCATACTCATTTCGATATTTAAGGTCATGGTCATATCCACTAAAAACTCAATTAAACATAACAGGTCACACAAACCCTGCGCCCAGTTGGTCGTGGTAGAGCAGTTCATAGGGCAGAAACTCGATACGATGATTCCGACCCCGACCTAATACACGCCGCGCCCAATTCCTGGTATAAGGTCAATGACACCTCATAGTTGAACATTAAAGGTCATGTGCTCTTTTCAATAATTTCGACGATTTACACCAATGGGTTAAATTCACTTTATCATGTTATTGTATATTCGGGACCCATTTGACCAGAATGGGTCCAAAGTGCATTTTGAACACAAAAGGCACAAACGGCCCCGTTCGGCGGGAGCATCTCTACTGTATTCCCCCAGGTGGACTTAGTGATTGTGAGCTACATGACCATCGACCATAAATTGACGGAGAATTCAATTTCAAATCTGGATGCTCAGTTTTCACATCGGTAAGCCTATTTATTAGTCAAGCACCCTCTTCATCGCTTAATATAATGGGATTCTCGGGCCAAAACCAATGATGACAAGTAATCAGAATGCGTGCATTCACAGGCGCGTGATTGTATAATCAATTGTAAAGATTTTTTGAAGAGGTAAGACGAGTTTAGAACATTGTATCTGAATCTTAATTGTTAATCCAGACCAAACCAGCAAAGGAAGTCGTATACATTAGACATCTTGTACAAGGCCAACGGAGTGAACTGCACTGGTCAATCGCATATCCATAAATTGATTGGTTTTAATGTTTCTTGGCCCAACCTTCAGAATATTAAAATGTGAGTGCTTGTTGTTTTAAGGAAATTCGTAGATTCTTTAAACTGATAAATAAACTCATATATTTAAGAATGAACTTCACGTTTCACGTCTGAGGGAATAATGTGTTGGTTGAACATCTCCTCCCACTTTAACGCTTACTCTACCACCTCAGCTTCAAAATTATTTATTCTCTTTAATGGCTAATTTACATGTCGTAGATGACCAATCCGGATCAGCATCAAAGGGTTGAATTTAATATTTTTCGCTATGAAAATCACAATTAACATCAGAACCCCTTTTAAAAAATTATGTCAGCGTTCAGAATTTTCAATAAATTGACATTACTGGAATCCATGCCCAAATCCAAGTGCAGAATTCCCCTGCTGACTTCTCAATTTGACCTACGACATGCACTGATGTGGAAATTAAGGATGGAACGAGTACTCCTTATATTTTCCACATCTCCTAACAGGGTCGGACATATCTATTGGTTTTTGTCGGGCTTTTGAAAGAGGAAGGAGAATATATATTATATTATAATAACTGGGAGGATGGATGGATGATGGGTTGAGGAATACGGGCTGAAATGAAACTGGCTTGACTTGAACTTGGATGCTTCATAATATATTAAAACTTATAAACATAACATAAGTGTGTATGTAAAGGAAAGTGTTGGGCTTAGCTATTTACTATGGAAAAGAAAAAAATTGGAACCCAGCTCTTCGGCAAGACTTTGCTTCACACTATATCCTTATTAGCTATTGGTTGGCTACACCAGTTTTCCGTAGCAATGTACATATAATATTTTTCGGGCTACAAAAACAAAAACATCAACAAATTTGGCAACTGAATACGAGAATAATTGTAATTTTTCTTCAGAAATTGCGGCTCGAAGGAAACATTTTAAAACCAGTACGTTTGTTTTAGGATTTCAAAATTCAAACTTTGGCGCCATGCGCGCGCGTGCTAGAGTACTATGAAATTACCCAATCAATGAGATGGGGCCCCTGATCACGGCAAAATGAAATATGGCTCGTTTAAAAGCTGGAATTTCAAAGCTCAACAATCCTGGGGTTAAGTGAGACACAAATAAACGGCTTAGTGTATTTCATATCTTGAAATATTGGCGGCATATTCAAATGGCTCATTTTGAGGTCAATGCGCCTAAAATTACACTATTATTTGTGTTTTTAATGCGTTCATTGAAATTATAGCTTTCAAATAAGCTAGCTACCATTATTCTGTAACTAGTGGTTGACTTCCACGAAGAGGTCAAATTTTACCCATGTTCTTAAATACATACACATGGCGCCAAATTTGAAAATTTGATAGGCCCTTAACCAATGCAAAAAAAAATGTTGACTTTCACCAGAAATTTGCACATAAATGATTGAGCTGCTACTAGTAAATGGCCGCCATGTTTAAAATTTGAATTTTACAATAAAGCGATCATATTTGACCGCCAGAATTCAAATTTCTAGGTAAAAAATACCAAACCTGGCTAACATCTTCTCTCTGCCCTCTGCCCAATGTCAGTCTCCAAGAAGGCTTGAAGATGTTCCTGTATTGGATTGGGTGTTTACGTTTTTTTTTCTGTTCTCAACTTTTGAAGAGTTGAATTTGAAGGAGAAAGATTTATGCGACTTGAAGTCTTTTCGGCTTTTCCCTTTTTCCCTCTCCACTCTTTTATCAATACCAATAAAAATGACCGCGTTCAACTCCGTTTTTTTTTCTCCCTTTAACCTTTTTTTCACGCCCTAACCAACACTTGGGCTCTTCTTCGTCCGTATTCAGGAAGATGGGTTATTAATTGCATCGTACACCTTCAGAATAAATGGCATTCGTAATAGGAACATGCACACACAACACACAACAACGCCTCATCCTTTAACAATGTAGCTGAGAAGAGTATCCTGCCTCGTTCAAGAAATGGGTGCTTTCATCTCGTACACTTTATTATAATAAATATGCCGATTCTCATAACGTTGTAACTTGTATGTGACTAAACGGAAAAACTAACATTAAAACGAGTACATTTAGTTTTATGTTTGGTACATGTGGATGAAAATATAAGGGATGCGGCTTTCTTTGCGTTGGAAATAGTCAAATTTTATTTAGATTTTACCTGTGCACATTCAGTACGTTTATGTTACGGTTGTGTCTAGTGTACGAGTATGCACGTATGGCTAAATATAATGCCAATTTAATTTATCTGAACACGTGGCCCTATTTAGGGTGGTGAAAATTTTATATTTTACATTAAATTAAACAATCTACTTTTTAATTTTTTGGAAATATTAAAATTAAAGCTTTACATTCATGGCGTTATATTTCGAAAATGTTTAAAATTGTCATACTCGGAAAACCTAAAATTTTCTCGGTTTAAAAAAATGCTTTAGATGTAACATGGTACTATCAAAAAATTGGTTCATATTTTTAAAAAAATATTTGAAAATTTTGGTATTTTGCAACTGTTTTCTTAAATATTCTGCCATACGTAAACATATTAAAGCTGGAATATTTTAATCGCTTGTTTTGCCCGTCTACAATTTCATCTTGTTAAATTTCGTTATGTTTTTCGACGCCATTTTTTAAATCGCAGGATAATTTTTTTTTATTTACAGTTTTTGCATTCGAATTTAATTCAACGAGATTTAGCGCTAACAGTCAATCATTCCTAAAATATATGTAGCTTTAACATATGTTCAATATTCAATTTTGACCCGTTCCACAGAAATCCGTCATTGTTCCCCATTTACTACACCTTCAGAATTCGGGTCCATCCTCATCCTCTGACTTGTTTCCAAAATTCATCTTCAACACTTGAAAACCCATTTGTTGTCCTTTCACTCCACCCTGCCATTATATCATTTAGAAAAACTTCACACACAAAAGACACTTCCCCTTGTCTACTTTGTGCATGAAGTCAAAAGCAAGTGCCGACGTGACATTGGATTGGACGGGTCATAATAACAAGTGGAAATTTAAAATATGACCGATGACCAATGACCACCATTGAATCTTCGGCAATTGAACCTCGGAATTGGTCAATTGCGCCTAAGGGTCATTCCAGAAATTCAGCAAAACGATTTGAAATTCAGTCGATTTTTAACGCCAAGACTAGCGCTAAATATTCGCAAAGTGTTGTTTGAATATCTAATTGCCATAGAACCAATTGAACAGACGGAACTGACCGCGGACCTGACCCAACTGTGAGAATCAACATGTTTTGGTAAATTATTCCTAAGAAATAAATGCTTATTTGACTACCAATTATTCATAAGCCAATAGACATTACATCAACATAAGCACAGTAGGGAGAATTTATTGGAATTTAAAATTTCCATTTCCCTGTTACCTAACATGCCATGGAATTTAATGTTTTTATAAGAAGAATGGGAAGACTATTAAGCCAGAGCAATGAATGCAATTCACACTTAACCTCTGATATTTACGTCTGATATAAAAGTGATTTATGTTATTGCCATTCCGCTGCTTTTTAGCTTTGGTCAGACCACTCATACCACAGTCTGAGCTTTAAAGCTCTGTTCCATGTTCCATCACAACGGCATTATTTGGCTCTTAGCCTATTACACGCCTTGGGTTGGTTAATGGGTTTAGTTAAATTGTCATCATAATTCTTAAATCCTGTCACTCCGACTATCACAAAGGCTTGTTGGCTTGGCTGTGGATAGCTGGGCTCAAACCTAGCGGCAAAATGGTCAAGGTACAGCTTCACACAAAATGGGCTGAAATAAAGTGTTTAAATGTAATCCGAAATCGATCATTTTGATGTTCTGAAACACCGAAACCAATTTAATAAAACTTCGTGATTTGAAGATATAGTGAAAATCAGCTTTCATCCAGTTTCGGTACATCGTTTGAATAACACTTCAATGCATTTTTGTTTCGATTTTTGCATAGTATCAAACTATTTTAAGGTCAGGTGTAATTGGCAAAAAAACACACTGGGAAAAATGTATATCCGAAATTGTAAAAAGTAGTAAAGAAGATCTAGCTATATAGTAATAATGTTTAATTTTACCAAATCCAATTTTTAGTGTCCATACAATGGGTTTAAAGGTTTAAGCGTTGACATTGTTTTTGAATTCAATTAATTTCACCAATTTGACAAAATTAATGAGGATTTTCGCTTATTTAACCAAAAATATATCCGATTTTGCCAATTTGAGTGAACCAATTCAGTTTCTCATTAATTTAACCAGATGTTTGCCAATTTGGTGGAATTAATCTAAATTCTCATTAAATTAACCAAAAAAATAATAAATTTCGATATTTTATCAAATGGAAGCTTGTTCATTTTTTAATATTCAGCTCAAAACCTTAATTTTTGTCAAACTTTTTTTTCGATCGGCCAGGAAATCCAAATATCCGTAATCAAAATTGCATATTTTAAGAAAATTAAATTCCAGTCCAGGGATCACGCATTTTTAAGGCATTTTTTGTTTAAAATTTTAAAATTGGAGAATTAATTCCATAAATCCAAAATTTAACACAACAAATACATAGGAAAATGCTACGCTTAACCAACATCTCCAGGTGTATGACATTCACAAGCTTCGATTCAATAATTCAAATATCTCGAACCGTGTATTCAAAAAAATCTACGATATTTTCAAAAAGATGGACACTAAGCTCAACGCAGCTCAATAGAACTTGAAAAATTATAAATATTTCATTAAAAACTTCATTAAAACCTAAACCCGTTCCTAGGTTCAACCCCTACAAGTCGGTATTTGGATTTTCTGAAAAGCTGTAGGCTGAACCCGCATCCTGACCCGGAGATTTCCTGACATTTGAGTTGTGTGGAAGTTGAAACGACGAGTGAGGGCCTTGTTATTAGACTACCTCCAATTGAAATGGAAGATGATTGCCAGTAGGTGAGCCTACTTACATAAAATATGAATCTAAAGACCCCAAAGCCCATGTCCACATGCGGAGAAACAAATGTTTGTCCCAACTTGCTCAGCAAGCACTAACTGCTGCTGGTGCAGCTTAAGACTCGAACGAGTCAGCCATGATGAGGAGATGATATAATAGTATGATTATTAAAAGAGCTACACCCTTTGTATGTTATGTAACTCGAGTCGACGTCTGGCTTCCAGATAACTCCTTCCAAAACCTGTAATAATAAATAGGATCCGCTCCTTGTTCCAACAATGAGAAAGTGGATTTAATTGTGTTCAGGGAGCAGAGCACGAAGGACGAAGGCAATAAAAGGAGATCTGGACGCATAAATAGGAGTTTTATCACACCTATAATACTTCGAGACACCTTGTATCAATAGAGACCCACACCTTCTTCGTGTGAAGAAAACTACAGCTTTCCCCATTATAATTTTATATCTTGTCCGTATATTCACTGAAAAACTCAAAACAATCCATCCGTCTGTCCGGCCTACAGTCCGACCCTGCCACTTAGCCCTTCTGCCCCATCCTTCTTCCAACACCTTGGCTAGCCCAATAAATACGAAGCGCTGAGACCAACAAGCAGCCCGTCCGGTACTTTGCCGCAATCTCAGCTCGATACAACACTGGCAACTTAAAATATATGTACAGCTACAGAGTTTTTAATTTTTCTATGATCTGCTTTTATGTATGCTGCGTGGTTTAAAATTTAATGTCAAATATTTCCCCCTAAACCAGGTGCCGCAAAATACAGCAAGTGGATCTGGATGTAAGAATTTCTACGTTGAACTATACAGCAAGTTGACTCGTAGCTCCAATTTGACTAAAACTTGCCGTATTTCTTCAACATGGAATCGCCAGCACTTTCCCCAACCAAAAAATGCCGATCATTGAGTTCATGTTTTCCGTTTATATTTTCTGAAACTGAATGTAAAACAGTTTGTTAACGTAGCATTGGACATTGAATTAGCTCCATCTTACCGGCATGAAGCCCATAGCCTATTCCCCACCAAGTACGTAGTGTATCACACGGGTTTCACTGAATTTAAATAGCGACTAGCGACTGACCAGAATTTTTCACTAATAATTGTTTGACCAAAATAATCTGAATTAAATAATAATTTTCAGACATCCGGCGGTTTATAATTAACTAAATTGTAAGTTATCCGCCATTTTTAAATTGATCAGTAAAAGCTACCAATTTCTCATTTCTTCCGAATTCTTTCGTCCAAAAATCCTGAAATTGACTGCAAAAAACTGGTTCTGATTTTCACGTATCGCTTAAAACCCTTATTCGTCGAATTTTATTGAGCTTGACCCCGATTTTGTATAAATAATTGATATTGCGATGAACCGTATCCATTTTGAATTTAAGAATTCTCAAAACTCATCAAGTTATTCTTGAAAACAAGCATCAAATATCTATCTTATAGTAAAATCAATTTACATGTGTTGACTGAACGTCTCTCATGCGCATTTGTTAGTCAAGCTCGTTATAAGTTAAGATATTTTGTGTTTTGGGGTTAAGTCCAAATTAAAAGTGAACCAAACATGAAATAAATAATTCTTCTTCCTTTCCTTCCAGCACAAATAATAGGCTGTTCACTGGATCTTGGCCAGCCGTTAACGCTGTGGTGGAAACTGATGAACAAGCCCGCCTCGGTTCGTACTATGTGTAATTGTGTTGAATGAAACCTCGAATCCTTGTTTGGTGGCCAACTGGATGTGAGCAGTTCTGTAGAATATGTAGTTTAATAATTTGGAGTGAGCAGACATGACATGGGATATGATTCCAATCTTGGGTGAAGCGAAGATGATGCTATAAATACATGGCTCAACTCCTCATCCGATCCGTGTGTGTAAAGTCGACGTCCGTCTGTCCTCTTCCAAATTATTTAACCCCATGTTTTAGTCAATAATGATGAATTTCTTTTTCCTTTGCGGTATCCTACTAAGGTGTTGTTGGAAGTGAAGGAAAATCTCGTATTTTGGTATCCAAAACGTATGATTTACTTGATTATTATCATTTTTTAAGACCCGTCGGGTACGCTTTATTTAGTGCCCTTTGGAAGGGCACCAGGAGGAACCCTTTGTAAATATTAGTGTTACTCCTCATAGGCCCATCTTCTGTCTACACACAAGAACGGGAGCGATTAAATATTTGTCTATTTTATTGACTACGGACAGGAAAATGTCTACACACAGCTGGTTTCATTATGTTTTTTCATATGTATTGGTAGGATATATATATTATTTTATATAATTTACCTATATTAATAAAGTTAAAATGCACAGAACATTTTAAAATCGTATGCTGCCTTCAATTTGATCCGCGCATGTACTATGGTGCATTTTACACTACATCAGTATTTCAATATATTTTGCGGTGGCGTCCGCTAATTTTTAAGCTATACTATGCGGTGGAATAGAATTGAATGCGAAAACATTTGGACTGATGAATCAGGTGTCTTGCCGCATACTGCAACAAGTGGATACACGTCTTTGTTTCATGTAAAATACGGTAAGCTGACCCACTATGCCTACACCTTGAGCAGGACGACTTTCCGTATTTCTACAGCATAGAACCGCGTGGGCTTTCCACAACCAAGATAAGCAGTATTTAGAATCTTGTTTTAAGGTGCTGTTTTTTTGCATTTTAAGTATTAAATTATGTTCTATTCATGAATTTTTCCGAATTTTCGAAAAACAAATCATTTAACACTAACAAATTAGTTTCACGTACAATAGTATGCATCATAGCACCAACAGTGTTAATTTAATATAAAATAAGCTATTCACAAAAGACAATGGATGATATCTGTTAGCTTATGGTGTTTTGCTTAAATCGGTCGTTTTGGTGAACATCGTGTTAATTTTTCAATTTTTTAAATTCAGAAACCGACTTAAAATTATATATAAGTTAAGAAATAACTTCTGTTTCATTTCCAACGTCATGGAAGTGAAAAGCAATAATACGTTGGAGCTACTGTCTTGATTTAAGAAATATACGGCACAAATTACATTGGCTTCCGGTGGGGCGTCATTAAAGACCCTTAAAATTCCTTTGTTTCCATATTCGAAGTCCCAATTCATTGTTGGCTTAACCGAAAGAGGATGCGGAGTATATTTAGACAAAAATACATGATATGGCCCATATACACGATACATATATGTAGTATAGCTCTCAGCTCTTGTCTAAATCAGGTCACACACACTTGAGTTCAGTTCAACTTTCAGTTTGTATGCCCAAAAAGCTATTGTATTCTGTGTTTTCAAGTAAATAACTTGAACAACAATGCTTATATCATGACAAGACATGATCATGTTCAAAACCTATTGTGGATTTTAGTAAAGTCAAAACCTACTACAACTAGAATTATAATGTTATAATTTTTTTTTCAAAGAGACAGCTGGACCAGAGTTCGCGTCAATCTCGGCTTTAAATATTATTACAGGGCATTGTTGTTGTCTGACTGAGATTTATTTATGTCACAAAAAAGTGTCAAGAGTTTAAAACCAAACAAAAACCCAGAGCGGTTGCAGGGTTTAATTCGATCCCAGTGCAATCTTCCCTTTTGTGTGAA
>JAQFYU010002770.1:0-11192 GCA_034694905.1 Ceratophysella granulata
TAGACTCCAGCCAACGCTAACTTTCAGCTTGCGGATGAGGAGCAGTGGGATATGATGTTAGCTGAAGCAAACAATAAAGATCCTCTTGCGGAAAAACGTTAGATTTCAAAAGAATTTGCTTTGAACTTATTCAAGACATGAGACATGCGCGTATAATTTCCCCATTATTTCTGCGTAAAATATTTTTTTAGGTGGGAAACATATCGGAACAGTGCCTGGATCTGAGGAACTGACAAATAAACATTCCTGGTATTTTGACGAGGATCGAGGCGGCTTTTTTCCCATTTCTAGTGTTGACCCAGATCGGATTTATTACGATCAAAGCTTAGGGTAAAATAGGCCATGTTCAGCTTCAATTCAGTACTGGAAATTCTCATTTAATATAAATATTTTAAATAGCTCGTCTTTCATTCAAATGCCTTTAGAATTTGGCGACTCAAACGATCTACTCGACTCTACGCAGGAGACTTCTATTTCGTAAGTGTGAATTTCGAATTTGAAGAAATCAGTTGATTATTGATTATGTAATCTTGTTATGAAACTTAACACTTTATTCCAGGATTTCAAACGAGCTCACTTTGCATTGAAAAACGGGAAATTCAATCAGAACTTTTATAAATTCGACAAAACATTTCATGTTTGGATTCTGAAGAGTGACACGGGCGGTAACGCAACTCGGATCACTCCAAAAGATTACGCTTATGACGAAGAGTCATGCATCGTAAGCCATTACGACTGTTTCGAGCATCATTTGGAAATATTTTAATGATAATGCATTGAATATTCATCCCTAAATCTGTACAAATTTTAGTGGATTTTACGAAGAAAAGTACCGAAAGGCACCTTTCAGTTCGATGAGAATGGATTTCGACATGCGAAACGGATTCCAATTCCAGGACCTGACGATTATTTTTTCGTATTAAGTGACGGCACATTTCGTCCTAAGCAACCTGGATTGGGCAGTCACTATGTGTACGATCAGAATATCGGTGTTTGGGTTCCCACAGATGAGGTGGACGCGGAAAATAAGCCAGCACCTTCAAGCCGCAAGAAACATTTAGTTCCTGCCGGTACCAAACTTTTCATGTCATGCGAAATGGTGGACACGGCTAATAATTTGAAATTGTATGAATGATTCTGTATTCAGATTACTACTTTCAAACCCACACGGGTCGATTTGCACTGAAGATGGGTCGACGAAACGATTATGAATTTGATGCGAACAATCGCTTTTACCGGAAGAAAAAGTGTTTGTCAGGAAAATACCATCCACGTAATTGGTACTGGGATAATAAGCTCAAGAAATGGGTCTATGGTAAGAAGAGTCGTCGCCAAGGAATCTTCACACAAATTCTTCACTGGCGACCAGTACGGGACTACGAGAGACCATGGCTGGATTACACCCAAGGACACAATTATCTGCGATTTAATAAGGAGGCTTATGGATTCGATCGAGCGCAGGCTGGCGCCCAAGGCGGTATGGATTGAATTAACATTGCTTCAAATGAGGAACTGGTTGCACTAATTTGTGAGTAATTATTGTAAAAATTGACTTAACGGTATGGTTTTTGATTTGACAGGTCCTGAATGGGGCGACCCTGACTTCAAAGGACTGGACTTTGATTCTAAAACGGATCCTGACGCTGATCCGCTGGAATTTAAGGATGATGATGAGGAACAACTGTCGGAAGCGGCCCAGAATGCCGCTGAGATCCAGAGACAGCTTTTGATTGCAGCTGGGCAGATACCAGATCCAAATTCCTCTACTGCACAAGATACAGCTGTGGACCGGAAACGGTGGGATATTTTAATTGATAAATCTGTGCTCATCCAGTTATATATATATATTTTTTGGTTTTATATCCTTCCAGACTAAAATGCTCGAATTTGGGCGGCGTGATTGATGAGAAGGAACTCAAGGCATTCTTTGCCTCAGCAACTGCTGTGACAAAACCTAAGGCCAAAGGTGCACTAGGGTAAGTTCAGCATTAGCACAATAATTGACATTCAGAAATTCATATTGGGTTTTTGTTTCATTTATGGATCAGATGGGGCAAAGATGACTTTCTGTACATTCAATTCGGAAGTGATGAAGCGGCTTCAGCCGCTCTTAAGACTATGCAGGGCGTGGAAATCAAAGGTCAAGCCATCAAGCTCACGTTTCCCCGACGATTCCAGAGATAAACATTTCTTTGTTTATATTTTGACAAGAATATTTCAAAATTGAAAACAATTTGACCACATGCATGCTTTCATTTGTAAATTATTGACCGAATAAATTGAAGAATTATTTTATAAACCATTCTGAAATCAAAATTCTAGTATATTTTTTAAAAGTTAATTAAGAATGTTTTGGAGAGGATGCCTGTTTCTTCTAGTTCAAGTCATGGCTATTTCACCAAGGTGAGATCTTTTGTAATTTTCCGGGTTCAAACTTGTCAAACTACAGATTTTAAAATTAAGAGCATCATACTGTTTGAACAGTTCCGCTCAAGGTCTGGAGGATGACGTCGCCTTATATTATAATACCACGTACGGTTGGAACAATGTTGGGAGCAAAAAATATGGGGAAGTGTGCAAACTGTCTCATACCCTGTTGGTCGACGTGGAACTTAAAATCCTTGACCCTGAAAATGTTTTAACGCGTGACGAAATTGCAAATCAACTCAGTGAGGAAAAGTGTAAAACTGAGCACTTTTTGGAATGCCAAGCCGCCGAAGTCGACGAATACGCTATGACGACCGAGGATCCTCAAGACATTAAAGAAGGGACGTGTCAGTGTAGCTTGGCTGCCGGCGGAAAGCTGAGCGTCAAGTCTGCCGAGGACGGATGTAGAATTCCTGTCGGGAAATTTGGTTTCAGTGCTTGTTCAGGATCTCAGAATCAATACAAATCCAGAAATTTTGACGCCAAGAACTTCACGTATCCAAACTGTACTAAGAACGCCGAATGTCGTCGGGATGGAACGCATGTAAGTGTAGTAAAAAATTACCAATTTTTAATGGTGATGAGGGAATCTCAAACTGAAGCGTAATAATTAATTAAAATCATGGTTTCTTAGCCGCACTTCTGGTGTCACTGTAAAATAGGGTTCCAGCAAATGCAGGATGGAACCTGCAGTCACGGTCGTCGGCAGGTGACTTCCTTCATAGCTCTTGTTGCAGTTCTTCTTATCAGCATCGACGTCTTCCCTTAGATTCCATCAATCAAAATTCAAAAATATTTAGCTACACAAATGGTACCAATAAAAACGACAAAATTTTTGGGCTGTAATAGCACGTTCATCTGAATATTCATCGATTTTTCAGTTTTTGCAGCACTAAATAACTTCGTAGTTGAAGTTTAAATTTAAACTCCATCATCTGATAGCATTAACATTTGACAAGACAATCCTAAAGATGTCTCAGCTTGCCCCACCAAGAGTTACGCGAAGAAGCTCCAAGCAAAGAAGGCGGAGAAATCCAAAACAATGTGTAAAAGCTCGCCTCGTTCACCAAACGCAAAAACCCGAGCATCCAAATTCCAAACAGCAAAGAATTGATTTTGGAAATCCACAGCCGAACAGCTGACAATCAACTTTGTTTGGTATCAGAGGTCAGAGGTCATCACTGACTTGCGAGACTGGAGACAAAGTCGAAGATGAAGCGTGGAATTGGGTGGAGAATTTCGTGTTTCATCTTGTTACTCTGTGGTGGGCCTGAGTTAGTTCAAGACCAAAATTCACCTGACGTGAGAGTCCCACCTCTGGTGGGCTATAAACGACCGGCCAAAACGTGTAAAACCCTTCCGTTCACAGTTGCAGCTCCGGGATGTATTGAATTTGACCCAGATCCTGCTCCTAGGGCATTCGTAAGTAAACATGAAATTGATGAGTGAGTAGGCTATAAAACTTAGGCTAATTGACTTGTATTTGCTCGATTTTTGCTGGTTATTCCAATTTCCAATGATCTTATATGTTGGATTGAAATGTATTTTTCAATTCCAGGATATATTGAATGCTGGAGATACCAAGTCCCTGGGCCTCATGAAGGAGCATACTGTAGGAAAAGATGTCGTGATCGATAAAAAAGACGAAAGTACATAGAATATATATAAATATTCCGTGAAATTCTAATTCTGTCTCAGTATCATAGAATTTTGTCTGTTCAAATTCACCATTGTATCATTCACTATCGCTACACTCTTTCATGTAGACGAGTTTACGATTCCACCGTTAAAACTGTATCGTTATTTTCCAAATGCCGACATCGGAGGAGTGGCGGATGATTTCAAGGACACTGCATTCGAGATGGTTGAATGGCCTGGTCGTATAACTGACAGGACAAGTAGGATTTTTGCTAATGAATTAGATTATTCTAAGTTTTATAGCGAACGTGATTGGTAGGGAATGTATTTATACATTTCTGTGCCGATTTTGAAATACTATGATTTACTGATAGGACCGGATGAGACGCAATCGACACATCAATCCTTTTTAGACAACGTTGTGGCCAACCGATTACAATTTCTAAACGTCGTTGGTCGAAGAGAGCGTTTTGTGCCATTGTCTTATTTTGGGCAAAGGAGTATCTTCAAAAGCTATGTGTGCAATAGAGAGTTAGGGTACGCATGGGTAATATTGAGCAGTTGGAAGTAAAATCGCGGACTTATTTTGTGTTGGTGTGTCTTAAAACTTATAACTTGTTATTTTAATATCTTCGATTTACCCTAACTCATGTCATTCATATGAATTTGCCAACATCAAACTTTCCCCCAATTTCACTTACAAACCATTGCTCTACTGATTTCACTGTATTTTAACAACTTATGTATCCGAATGCTGCATTTGTTTAATTTTACTTTTTACTTTCCAACTAATTTGTAGGACCCATATTCGAGCAATGGGCTTTAGACCGTAAGTCCTTCAATTTCTTCAAATCATCTAATTTGAAGTTCCCATTTGCTTGACTACATTTACAAAATTGACTAACAATGAATATTGTTCTTTTACTGTTTGATCAGGCGGAAGGCAAGCGGCTACTACGCTCCTTTTTATTTAACGACAGGGGACCGCTCTTTCAACGAACATTACATACAACCGCTCTTTGTTATTGAATCAGAATTGAACCTGTTGGCCAAAGACCACACGGATCCTGCATGTCAAGCAATATCGGACGGCTTCGTTCCAATTACCTCCAAATTAAATCAAGTTCTGGATTTCGCTTTCGCCAACAACCGTCTCCTAATTGGAAAGTGGCCGCTCGTTTGACAGAAAAATACCCCGAAATGACACATTTAGGCTCTATATAACTTTAGCCAACGACATGTACCAATATTTGCCGACCGAAAATCAGCTCTTGCTGCTTGAAAATATTTCGACTTTTTTAAAATCCTCGTTTGCTTTCAATTTTAAATCAAACACATTTTATTCGGTCGTTTTTCAACTGTCCGGTTGCGTTCTTTGCTCAGCTTTCCTGCTTTTACAACAACCTCGTTCTAATTGCTGCTACCGATTTCATAATTCATTTCAACCCGTGTTGTCCCTTCCTGTTTTCAACCACTCAAACCCTTGACGTATGACATAACCTTTGTTTTTCTATAAACGCTTCTCAATTCGTGAAGATTTCATCTTCTGCAATTTCGAAATCGAGTCAACAATATTTCCGCGTCAGGAGTTGATTCATTCAGGTTTTGATTTTTGGTTGACCTATAGACTAACATACTGGCGCCCGAATGTTGTACGCGGCCTGATTCCGCTGCATGCTTTCTGTCAAACGAGCAGCCACTTAAATATGAACATATAGGGATGTACTGTGGAATTTTGATCGTCAAGGAGCTCACAAGCAGCACTGGAGTTTCCATCGAAAGTGTCAAGAGACGTAAATACAACCAGCTTACTTTGCAGATTGTCGGATCGATTTAATTTCTACTTTACTTTATACTTAGATCCCTCTCCTGATGCATTTGACGAGGGTGACTATTTGAAGGACACATATGTGAAGTGAGCCTCTAGCCTCTCATTCAGTTCTGCGTCGATATCGTCGATATGTTGAAGTAATTTTCACCTGATTTGGTACTTTTACAGGTTTCAAGACACGTCAGCACTACGAGAACAAAAGTTCCGGACAATAAATCGTATAGCTTCGAATACGTGTTGTCGAGGTCTCTGTCTTGACTTTCCGCAACTAGCCGTGGCTTATAGCTACCGTTTTGATCATACGTACGTAACGCTTGCGCGTTTATACCGATGAGGATGATTCCCGGATATGAGATAATTGCATTTTCCCAATAATTGTTTTTTAGAGAACGGGACATGAAAATTCTCTACGTCTCCTTCGATAATGGCGACACGTGGTCTCAGAAATTACTGGCGCCAAATAGGTAAGCTTTCCAGACGTCCCGCTTTTTCGGGGCTGTCCCGGCGTCCCGAAAATGTCCCGTTTCTCGGAAAATTGTCCCGGAAGTCCCGGTTTTTATAATTTAACTAATCCGATGGAATGCGAATTGAGGATTTTAGCTTCCAAATCAAAAACAGAGTTGCATTGCATCTTGCATCTGCCATTTACAATAAAACTTAATAATTATTATGGAAATTCACGTTATTTAATTAACTCTGGAGCAATACAAATGCAAGTGTAGGACGACGCAGAACCAAATGTTGAATGCAACTGTTTGGAAATATTAGTCTAGTCACTTATCTTGTATCGAATCCGGAGTGCGCTTTGCGCTCATAAACAAATCACATAATCACACAAGTCTGACAACGATATTAGCACGTATTTTAAATGGACCATATGTTTAATTTTTTCGTTGATTCCTTAATCGAAAACTATTGGATGGACCGAAGTTTGTCAGTAGTCAAGTTTTCAAGCCTGAACTATATTTAATAGCAAATGTGCGAAGATTTTACATTTAAATGCTAAATTCGTTTTTTTATGAAATTCTAAATGCTTTGAAAACCGGACCTCGTCACTTAGTAATCTTAGTAATAGTGGTATGTGGTATTGTAATCAAGATCGCATGCAACGATCCATTAGCATCCCGTTTTTACGAATTGCAAAATGCGAAACAATGTTTCGCAACAAATACGTTTAAATCGAAGTGATTGAACTAAAAATTCATGTTTTTGACCGTGAGCTGGAACTGGCGACGTTTGAAATTAGTTTATGTTAGGTTGGGTTACAACTTTGATAGGAAAAAAGGAATATGTAGAAGTGAAGTCGAACGTGCAGTTCAAGCTTTCATCATATTCGATGCGGCTAAACTACATACGATTCGGTATCGTTCATGGCACTAATTTAAGCGTCAGTGTTTGGCGAGTTTACACAAGAATTAATGAAATAATATATTTAATATTCATATTGAAATGGAAACTTTCCTGTTCGCATTCCATTCTACAATTTGTGCTTTGAGGTTTTCGATGCGTCCCGGTTTTAAATTCTCCAAAAATGTTATGCTTACCAATAGGGCCACACAAGTGCAACTTTTCCGTGGTCTCTACAAAACACTCGAAGGAGAGCTTAATGAACCAGATTTCATTTTTGAACACGTCAAAAAATTGAAGCTTGCGAAGGAGTGGAACAAGGACCAGGAGGACGATGCAGTTATTCGTGCAATACTTGGAACGGGAAAAGTTGGTGAACAGGAGGATCCCTTCGACGTAGAGGGTGCAGTATTCAATTCGTAACTTTATTAAGAAGTTGACACATTATCTCAACTATCGACTAATAATACTTTAATAGGAACTATTTGTTCTGAAATTGTGTCCCTGGAAACTGTGCCGGAAGAAAATACCATTCTAGCACTTTGCAGGACTGATAGGGGCGATCCGACAGCATATAATCATCCGGGGAACGTGCCTCCAAATAAGGTATAATCATGAACTGCTCAATCCTAAGAAACTTTCGTTTACTCCGATTCTGTGATCTTTGTAATCAACAGGTTGGCCTAAACTTAAACTATGCCATTTTCGAGATCAGAATTTCCAAATTCAGTCCAATTTTAATAGCCAAACTCAGGTCAAAGAGGAGGTTGGCCTGTACGATCAGACGCCTCTTGCTGGGCCCGACTCCAGAGCATCATGAACCAGGTTCCAAAATTGAATTCATTAAAAACTTACTTTTTTTTCAAAACTGATTCCATTCTCCACTTTTCCAGCGATCCAACGAGCTCGTTCCAAAACTGAATTCATTAAAAACTTCTTCTTTTTTTCAAAACTGATTTCATTCTCCACCTTTCCAGCGATTCAACGAGCTCGTTCCAAAACTGAATTCATTTAAAACTTAATTTTTTTTTCAACTGATTCCATTCTCCACTTTTCCAGCGATTCAACGAGCTCACAGCAGCTTTAATCTCTTCATCCTTGGATGTGATACCATTCTTTATCACAGGTGAAAAACGAATAATAGAATACCAATAATAATGCTAATTGGTAACATTTTGCGATTTATAATTTCATGGAAAGAAAAGATTAAGTCATAATAGTACTAATAATATTTTATTTCTGTCTTTCGGTATTCAAAATCATCAAGTGTCAACGGGGGTCAGACTTTCTTCAACGTTCTGTTTTATAGTCTTGCTCAGGACGGACGCGCCGAACGTTCTATTCAGCAGCCATCTTTTGATTTCCCGCTCACTGCATTCGGTAGGACGGGCTTCCGCTATAGTCAACTCTATCATCGGCTCTCAATGTCACAGTGTTGTGTTTGTATTTGGACATTTCTAGATCCGAATGGTCACAGTGTTGTGTTTGTATTTGGACATTTCTATGCATACGGTATGATCAACTATAACAGAGAATTTCGGGTTATCGTTGGCGCTGTGGCAGAAACGGATGGCAGAGTGAGAATAATAATGAATAATCTTAATTCTATTTAATTTGGCACTAAACAAATCAATTTTCTACCTGATTTTATCTAAAAGTCACCAATCTTTTTCATCAGATATTTTCGTTTTCTCTCCCCTATGCGTATATATTCTATATGCAGTATAACTTTTCACCAAAACGCATATTGCGCACAATATATGTATTTGCTCAAAATACTCGGGGAAATACACAGGGATATGAATTAACGGTACTTTCAACTCTAATACTCAATACGACAATTTTCACCTTTCAAGTATGCAAATTGCAAATATGATTTTGGTTTGAGAATTAGATATGATCAAAAGTGATCGAAATTCTGCTGCATAAGAAAAACTTGGCAAAAAAGGGGTTGGTGACTTTTAGTTAAAAACCAAAATTGTAGTATTCGTTTAGGGCGAATTTAATGATTAACCGTTCTTTAATTGCCGTGTCGTCGGTGCGTCGGTCATCTTCAATCCTCAGACTAATCTATTTTATTACAGGTGAAGTACTCCAAGATATGCTTGAGCAATACCGAGCGATCGCCCAACTGTGTCGAGTGTAAAAATAGCGCCCTCATGCCAAGAGCCTGCGCCGATGTATTATTGGCATGTGCTGATTTAGGACGTAGCATTGCTTCAGGATCGTCCCCTCTTCCAATTGCTGGAGGGCCTGGTGCAGGAATTTGTCAAGCATGGGCAGAAACAATAATTCCCTTTTCTACTTTCCGGAAAATAATTCCATATTATTCTAATTCTGGGAACCTTCGTAAGTTCTTCGAGTGATCATATCATAAACCACTTGACCACTTAAGATGAACTTCGTAATTAATCATTAATTAGGCTTCAGCGTGGTCCCACTTCACTTTCTGACCGAATCGGCTGACTACGAAACGAGACGTTTATACGACAATAGGAGGGCAATTCGGTTGATAGATTTTCCATTCCTTATCACAAAAGGAATGAGACCATTTTTCGCGGAGAATACAAAAATACCACCAGCTCAAAAATGGCAAGGATTTTCCAAGTGCCCGACGTTTGGCTTCGTGTTTAACCCCAAGGAAATTGAACTTGATCTTGGAGAATCAGTCACGTTTAATGTTTCCTCAGAAGATTCTATCGAGGTAATTGGAGTAATTTTATATTTGGGACTACTCTAGTATTTAATTGTACAAGTTCTAAATTTTGAACCACAGGTTCCCCTCAATGTAATCTCTTCATTGTCAAATTTGCTCGAAGTCAAAATCGAAGCGAGCAACCGATCTCAAGGACATTCCCATGAAATCCGGCGATATGAGTGGGTGAGTGGTTAGTGGTTAGTGTCAGAGCTTTAACTTTTTATCTCGGTTGTCAAGCTATTCAAGGTTTCTGGTTGCAGGATGTGACGGTAAAAGCATTAGGAGTTCTTAAAAGCGATCTAGGTGAGTGTAAATGAAAAAAATGACCTAATTTTCCTTTCTGACGGAATATTTCACTGAGTGTTCCCTGCTTTCTTTCCCTTCTAGAAATGCGTGAAGATGTGTTCTTCGGAAGTGATTACTCACGCTACATTACAAAGACGGCCAACTTGATCATGACAACCTTTCCACAAATACGATGCCACACACAGCCAACTGGGAATGCAATTGTACAAATGGGATGCAGGAAGAGGCTGGTAGCTCATGAGGATTTTAGGAGACCGCAATGCCCGCGGTTCTTCAACAAATTCAACTTTACCCTAAGAAAAGGCGAATATGATCCGGATATGGTGGATTATTGGATTAAAACGGTACAATGCTGAATTTCATGACCGGTTTATTGACCGATTGCGTTTAGGCGACACCAGGTTTGACCGACCTCTGATTGCCCTTACGTTTTTGACGAAGATGGCTCCTTCGACCGATAGGGGACAGACAAAAGGCCCTGAAAACATAAAAACCTAGCCAATTCCGGAACAAACAGATTCTCAGCTGAAATGGATCCTCGGTTTGCTTAGCCGTTGCATGGCTTAGTCCTCCTTGTCCACATTGGATAGATCTTCCAGTGGTTTTCCAAAAAAATAAATTAGTGACCTTTGTCTTTGTCAATAACTTTTCTGCCAATCCGGCTATTGTCATTCCCTCTTTGACGGAAGGAATGTTTCCCAATCGGATTTATACCAATGTGGCCTTCTACCAGTTGTATTAGTTAGTACCTGAGCATCACTATCACAAACGCAATCGGTGAATATACCGGGACCCAGAAATCAAATGATTTTCTTGATTAAAATATGTTTCGTGCGGAATCTGTACTCGCTATTAGACCAACCTCTGTGCTTATACAATTGCCCTTTCTGTCTGTCTGTCCGTCTGTCTGTCTGTCTGTAACGTTTTGAAATGGGAAGCCAAGCT
>JAQFYU010002771.1:0-11190 GCA_034694905.1 Ceratophysella granulata
ATTCACATACATCTACGCCCGCACATCATATTTATTTCAAACAATAATTCGTGTCTCAGTGGGTCAACTGTATAACTACAAGCAGCTCTCAATGTTAGCTCAAGTGTAAAAATATGCAGCACGATACTAAACTTTATCTCCCATGCTTGCACTTGCAAATGAAAAGAAATGTAGAATGGAAATTTGAAGGTTAAAGTGCCTCCCAGTCAGATTTATTATTCAGTTCTATAGAGAGCTTCTTGAATGGACGTGATCATATGAAGTTTTGACATATCTCGTCCTTGAAACGTCTTGTGTCACTGCTGCAGTTTTCACCTTTTTAAAGTTGAGCTGCAAGTTTCTGATTCGTGTTAGGAAATGCAGCCAGCAGCTTTTGAACAGTTGGATGCACTAAATTTCCATGAAGTTATAAAATAGAAGTCGAATTCTTTGTTTTGCGATGTGAATTTCTCTAATATCTAAAATATGTATTGCTTGGCGTAGGTTGAACTCAATGTGGCTGGCTGAGAAGTGTGATATCAAGCTGTGTGATAAATGATATTTCAAATTACAGATGTAAATTCGGAACCATAGAATTCAATGAAAACCGATAGCACAAAAATTAGAACTTATCATAAACAGTGGAATAATTGAAATGCGCAATTTGAATTTAATTCGTTTGGTATTCATCAATGATTCATGTAGCTATGAGGGAATGACGCCACAACTACTGGACTGGGGCTTCCCAGATCTGGGTTACTACTACAGTGAGAAGATTTGGAGTAGAAGAAAAGAAGCGGCATAAACATAGCCGAGCCCATATATAAATTCAACCATTGAGCAAACCCATAAACAGCACTGGAACATTCTCAAGTCATAAATCTCTCTATGAAGACCAAGGAGAAGAATAGGAAGAGAAGACTGGGTCTTATTTCAGTCTCGAAATACTTTCTCCATGTATTTCTCTCTTTTTCTGGCCAGTCATGAGTGAGCTCAGCCAGCAGAAAAATAGAAAGGGAAGTGGACAGGGTTTCATTCTGAAGAAGAGTCTGTGGAGTCTGTGTGCCTCTTCCTCCTCAGCCAACCTCAAGATTTGATAATTAAAAAGTTTTCCCCTTTGCTCAACTTTAAATGATTTCCATGTTTATGTCAATCTTATATTTCCTCTGGCTACAATTTATTAGCTCTAATTCTCCATTTCCAAGAACATTATGACAGTCTCAAATCCAATTACTACCTCAAAACTTTCTCCGACCCTCTCTCAAGGGGTCTAAGTGGGCACATAAATATCTGGAAATATAGGACGACTCTAATCCCTACACTCTAATCTCTCCAACTGCCACCGAATGAGTTCACCATTAGGACAAATGCAAAGTAGCACGGAGCATAACTTTTTACGTCTTTCCCGGACCACACCACGCTAAACCTTTGGGTCTTGACTTTGGGAGTCGTGTGGGTTAGGCCTTCATGCAGGCGCCTATAAGTATAGAAGTAGTAGCCCGATTCGCGATGCTTTGGATAAATAAGAATACTATGACTCGAATACCAAGATACTGCTGATCTCTGGTCACTGAATAGACAACTTCGCAAATATTAGTATGTCTGAAATTTGACTAATACTACGTTGAAATGACACCTTGATTGAAATATTTGAGTATCCGAACTGAGAACCAATAGGAAGAATTTGAGGTAATCCTCGACCACTCTATAAATCCTTTGAAAATTTAACGTACCTTCTACGCATGTTCAATCTCATGATCATGACCAACACGATAACTCGTTCTAATTAAAATTAAACTAGAGCTTTGTATGTTTCAGTTAACATTTTGAACTTTCAGATTGCCATCGGCGGTATACCCAATGGTTTTGAGTAGCAAATTTGCACAATTTTATGAGTGACTAGCTGACCCATTTGACAGTGATAAGATAATATCACTGTATTATACCTGTATACCTGTGTTTGATTTTTTGAACTCGCAATAGTTCGAGTTTAATCCGTAGTGTTGTGCAATAAACATATTTTTACGCTTCATTATGTTTCGTAGCCCGTGAACATCAATTCGAAAACCGCTGGCTAATTAGATTGATTAATAGATTTGGACTTTGGTATGAACGCGTAGTTACTAGCTACTCAGATACATTGAATTTGGAAATTCTTGCAAGGGCAAAACAAAGCATGTTCGGGGTGCCTGGAGGCCCAAGAACCGACCCTGTGTGGATCCGATAGTTTTCCCCCGTTTTAAAAAATGCCTAGTCGGTGTTATGAATAATAAAGGAATATATTATGTGTTTTACAGTAAAGATAGCCCAATCAAGAAGGCTCTCAATTCTTCAGATGTTTGGAGCTTAGAATCTTTTTCGGGTTTTAAATAACATTTGTAAAACAATTCATCACTTTGCTATGGAGAACTATTTTTGGCAACATCGATGATATGCGAAAGTTAATAAGTGTCGGCTTCTTAAAGCTAGGAGGATTTTCAACCTCTTTAATTGGATGAATTTTAAACGAAACATTTAATTAAAGGGTGTTTAGCCTGTAGTTATTTTGATAATCAGCAAATTTTTAACATGGGTGATAATGTTCGTATTCATCTGTAACTTGATCATTATGCATTTTGGATACCCTGTCACATTTTTTAAAGTACGAAATTATTTTTATGTATCATATTTTTACGCTGAACAAATTTTAGCCAAATAATACATTTTAGTGAAGATTAGTACACTGGTGTAGAGCCGAAATGAAAGCACCTAGGATTGTTCCAAGAATTCTACAAAGTACATACAAGGATCAACACATCCAATGTTTGAGACTCACTCTTTTTTACGAACACTGCATGCCATCTTGTATTTCGTCATGTTCTTTTTCATGTCTTCAGTTGGAGGATCAGTTGAACTTTTCCGACTCTAGATGAAGTCACTTTCACAAATGGTTATTCTACATACTCCGCTTGTTGTGTGGAACCTGAAAGCTTCGGAGTAAAAAAATAACAAATACGATGGACAGATGGCATTTAGTGTACTTGAAGGAACTCGATGTTTATTTGGCTACATTGAATAAAAAATTGGAAATAACTTAGGTACAGTTGATTGGATATGTTTTCTGGTTCAGGACTAACTATTAACTCTCAATTGTTCTCCACAGCTCGCTGAGAACAAAAACATTTTGCATTTCAGAAAATATTCTTCAAAATTGTTTTTCGTCACTACCGTTTCAATAAAATACATGTTCAAATTTAATTCAAGTTCAAATGAAAAAAGGTTAGTTCAATGAAAAAAATGTCGTTACGCAGAAGATTTGAGAGTCTAAATTCAAGTTAAATGGCGTTTTATGTCAATATTAGATGCAGTAAGTCCAAATGACTGCTTCTTTATCCTGCCTCCAATAAACAGAAAACAGAATACTACGACAGTGAACGTGTGAAGGACTGTTCTTTGCAATGAATTCAATTGAAGTGCATTATTGTGTGGAATGTTCAGGTCCAGTATTGACACAAGTCCCAATAAGATTTTGACTCTTGTCTTGTTCCCGTGTCTGTCTTTTGTCTACAACTATTTGTTTGTTACTTTCCACGTTCTTCCAGAATCTGATGTGTACATTCAGTCCAGTCGACAACACACTTGAGGGCGACCGGACTAAGCTGGACTTTCACTCCTTTCACTCCACACCAAATGCCATTACTTACTTTCTCCCGAAAGCCAAGCCACCCAAGTCCATAATTCCAACCCGAATTCGACGCCAATGTCACAGCTACAATGGAACAAATTACGAAACTTTCACTGCAATTAAAGCATGTTAAAAGTTTGCTTTGAATTTGCGTATTTCTTTTCTAGCAATGCTTATGTTATTGCCGTTGATGAACTAAAGGTTTAACTCTAGGTAATTCCATTTTTAAATGGCCGTGATTCAGAGTCTCGGAATATTCCACCTTGCCGATTAAACCACATTTCTACGGGTACGGGATTTATTGGGTTTAACGGTAATAAGATTTAATATAAAAAGATTATATAGGGAAAATCACGCGTTTAAATTAAATCCCTTCATATCACAGTAGGATTTACTGCTCTTTATTATGAAAATCGTTCTTCTGACTTGTATATTTTGCTTTGATTAAATCTCACCACACTTCTCATTAAATCCTGCACAACGACTTTGCTATGGTTCCGCAGATAGTAGCGCATATCCCTGAAAATTTGACTAAGTGGACCATTACATAGTTTGACCTCAAAAAAATTATTTATCTTCGAACTTTCTCTGCAAATTCCATGACAAGCGTGTTTATATATATATTTCTATGTAGTTTTATAGATTGTTATTTGTACATGCTCAGGGCAAAACCGAACATAATATATTCTCAATCTAGCCTTGCCTTGTCGCGCATTTTACAAAAGCCACCCACTAGCGTTTACACTAACCTAATTTAACGAAATCGCAGTTAATCACTTTGAAGGGAAAGTAATTTGTGGTCAAGTAGGCTACTGTATTTTGCGGTGGGAAACAGATGAATTTCCAGTTAATATTTAAAATTCTACCATAAAATTGGCCGCCTTCTTGAGATCTATAAAAAAAACTGAGTATGTCAGTAAACAAAATTGAAAACATTTAGTAAAATCAGGATAGGCTTATGAATGTCTCTGTATTTCCTCTAAAATTTCAGAATCCGCTGAATCATAGATGCGCTTGGCATAATTGTCATGTAGCATGATCGACTTGAGGGTGAATGCATCCTGTGTCTTGTGTGGAGATGGACCCGCGGAAGCAGGAGACGAAAGCCTGGAGAACAATGTTCCGCTGCTGTCTCCGTCTGGTCATTTCCCATTTCATTTCATTTAGTATCTTTTCCTTTCATTCACAACTCCTATATTCCTTTCCCCTCATTCCACGACCAATTCCCAATTTCTCTCCAAACAAAAGAGGCAAGGGCAGAAAGTTTGTCTTCGCGGAATGTCAGCCAGAAATTTATTTCCACGACATCACCCATTACACATTGGGAAACTCCCGATCCACTTCAGCTTCAACCTCAGCTGGATGAAGAGAGAACAATGGGCAGGAAGACCCTAATATGCGGTTCCCATTTGGGAACTCTTGGGCCAGGCCCTAATTCCGTTGAGAACAGCAGTTCTGCAAAATTGTTTATTTATTCCACTTCTTTCCATACAATGCTACATGTGGTGAGCTAATTCTAAATCCCAACTTGAATGCTGTATATTTTGCTGGTACACCTAAAAAGTAGACAGAATGCACGGATCATCAAAGAGACTGAGCGGACAACTTATTTACACATTATTATATACAACTTCAAGGTTATTTTAAATGCTGCATAATTCAAACAATGCATTTAATTTAGAAACGCATAAGTGTATTAAATAGTATAGTGGTACAATTCACAACACAGTTCGACTAACATAATCCATCCCTCTAATTAGTTGAAATTACTGTACAGTATCACCATTTGAAGTAGTTTAAGATTAGTCTTAGTACATATTACATACAGTGCGCAAAAAGGTACGAATTACGAAGGACTGCTTCATAAATTAATTTGCTCTGTTCTCAAATTCTTTGTAATATTTCACTTGGCTCAGAAAGATTGTTTTACGCTGCTGCAAAGAGGTGTTGACGACGATGACACTATTGCTCTAAGCTACGAGAATATTAACAGAGCATTTCAGTATCTACATAGCCAATCGATTCTTCAACAAACACCTCTCCACATTGCCGATTCCGTTTTTAATCCGAACAAAATATGTGTCGTCCATCAGTAATTCCCAGAGAATCTTCATATTTAGTATCCAGGTATTTTCAGCAAAGAATTGGAGCTAAGCAGTGTTCCAATGGCCATGGCAAGAGTTCCTGAAAAGATTGAAAATACAGATCTGTATTGTAAGCAATTCATCTATTTTTATAAAATGCTGTTGGACCGTATACGAATATCATTCTGTGACACAATAATTTTTTGTCAGCACCTTTGGTGATATCCTGACAACATAATTCAATTTACCAATTTAATTTATTCTAATTCTGGATTCCAAATATCCTATTTAATGTTTTCGAGAAGATGTGTGCATTCGATGTTCTATCTTCTATCTACGAGTGTTCTATATGTATTCTAGCTGTGATACAACAATTTTTGTCAACACCTTTACCAGTGGACAATGTCATGGCAACGTATCCTGTTATAATTTCTCCTAATTCTGGATTCCAAAGATGAACAATATGTTGATGATGGTCACATCATCCGTTACAAATAATGGCAACTATACTGCCATAGCAACGTTACACAACGCTAAACGGGTTATTGAAATTAGCATTTTCTATTTGGCATGCATGGGCTTCAAAACATAACACTATTGTACCCGATTAAGTACGTTTCCTGGAGAATTTAAAACACAAGTTCAGATAAGAGATAATATCACCGACAAATGAATCAGCTAGTTTAAAAAGTTATTGATGTTCCTATCCGCTACAAATAACAGGACTCGACTGTCATAGCAACGTAATACTCTAAATGGGTAATCTAAATTAATATTTTCAAATTGACCATCACTGGCTACGAAACATAATGACGAGGTGTAAAAGAAATGCACACTTCAAAACATTACCGATTGAAACTCGATTAATTATTACGCTTTCAAATTTGCAAAATTGTAAACACAAGGTACAGATCAGTGATATTACCATTGACAAAAGGGTCAGCTGGTTAATTATAAACAAATATTTTCAATAATGACAAACCAATACCTGCTCCAAACGTCGTAGCACCAGCCCATCGACAACCCCCATTGATAACTTTGTAGAATGAGTTTTGTTTCTGAGACTTGGGCTTAATCTGCTCTCCAATAAATTCCTCTGACGTACTATTAAATAAATTAAACATCGTGGCCGTACACCTGAGTCGAATCTTCCCATCTCGAAAATGTTGTTTCTGGAGTAGAAGTTCTAATTCTTCTCTCTGAACCTCCGTGTCATTCCGTACAATGTCCCGATGGGAAGTGAGTCCAATTCCTGGATCATCTTGATGAACCTGATGGAACCATGAACAGAATTGAAGCTTAAGATAGATTCAAATCTGTAGAACCCAACAATCTCGTGGGTTAGAGGGATTTCCATGTTGACTGTTACTGCCTGACTGGAAGGCTCGTTTTGGGCATATCAGGTCATGACACTGGGTATGTATTTGGATTTTACGATGGAGAAGACAGGAGAGAAAGCCAAGTGAAATGACATGCACTCATCATACCATCAAGATCCAATCTCTCTTTTACAACAGGCCAGATAGCTCCAGAATGGAACAAGCCTTTCTGTAATCGTCTTGAGCTTCTTATATTCTTGTAGCCTAGCTCGAAGCTACAGCTTCTTGTGCAATATTACTTCCCCTCCCTTTCACCCACAAACGCAAGTGTTAGCGAGGATCCAGGCACTTCTCAAATGATAAATTTCCCTGTTAGTGAGCCTAATGATGAGTCGTGGAGTCTTTTCTCCTTTTTTTTTGGCTCAACAAAGTCCTTGTCTCCTCGTTTAAGGGAAACACAAGGGGCAATGGGGCGTGAGATGGTCTTCGTCCAAACTCATGTAAACTGTAAATTCCCCTGGTAAACGTCTTCATTCTTTCACCGATTATTTTCGATACAAGATACAACATTTGAGATGTCGCGCGAGTCTGCTTTTGTTAAACGCAAGTGAAATGTGGCATGTGACTGTTAAATATGGTTATTCAATCGATAAAATTGGCTGACCCAGCGACAAATATTTCCTATAGTCCAGAACCTAAAATACATGATGCAAAGGAAAAACTGAAAATCGTGGTCCATTTGGAATTGCTGCACTTAACTTACTCAAAATTAGTGGAACTAATAGATAATAGATAAATGTCCGCTAATGCATTTACCAAGTTAAAAAAAAACTTATTTCAGGAATCAAAATTTACATGCAACCTGAGTTGATAGTTGTCTCTCGCAACTAATAAAAATCCTAGTGAAGTCGATCAGGATAATTCACGCGTTTCAAAATCGTAACTGAACCTATAGCCATGATATTGTAACAGGGGTATGAATATATTAAAATAAAAATTTCAAGCCAAATTCAAAGCTTGCTTTAAATTTTGTAGAAAAATTAGCAAAAGTTAACTTTAAGTGGCATTGATATCAAAGCTACGCTCGATCTTTTCAGGCGTAGGTAGTAAATGACAGCGACTGACAATAATTTAGAAATACCAAGATTATTACTGGTATTTATTGATAGCAATCCTAGCTCCTGTGAAAATATGCACATGTTAAGAACGCTAATTTACTCTATCTCTGAAAAATTGAGAAAAATCAGCCAAAAAAAATCAACGAAATCCAGCCACTTCAAGAGGTTAGGAAATTCAGCGGTTATAATAAAGTTCATTAGCGAGTTGTGAGTAGTACTATACATAAATTCGAAGAAGAGAAACAAATTCAACTCACAAACTATTTTTTCGTAAATGTAGGCACAAATTCATATTTCCAGTAATTGTATAGAAAAATGGCTTTCTGAATAATAACAAGGTATTAAGCTTGCAAAATTTAAACATACTATTATTTTAAGTTTTAAGTTTTTTTGGGAATGTACCCAAATTTTCACCAGGCAATTTTCTATTTATCTTTTGAAACTTTCACACCCGAATTGTCGCTGTGCCGCACCATTTGGCGCGTAAGAAGTTGATAAAGCAAGTTCTGTAATTCCCAACTCAATCTCAGTTAATAGTGGCTAATTTGTAGATAATTATTCCAAGAGAAGCTCATTATGCAACCAGGTGTTGCATTATTAAGGTAAAATGCGGAGAATAGATTAAAGGAGACTGATCCCCAGTTAAGAAAATTAGAGTCGGCTGTTGAGGGAGAGCAGAGGTTGTTCATCTGGAATGGGTTCGAAGACAGGAGATTCCTGTTTACTCAAGACGTAATAATGCGTGAGCGGCGGAGCATCATATTAGGACTTGAGTTCTCTCCCCGCCGCTTTCTTCGGAGCTTATCAAAGGGATGTCTCCTCACTTGTGCGACTTTCATCTCCCCATCAACATGCCCACTATTCTATTCATACATGAGTAAGCCATTAGAAGGGAGACGGGAATGAGATACTAAAAGTGTAATGGGTTCTTAAAGGCAGAGTCAACCCTTCTATTTCTTTGCATTCCGTGTCCCAGCAGTCCCATTCCCAAGGAAACACACAATTAGATCTTACTCGAACATCATTGATGTAGAACGTGAGGTTGAGGGCCGGCTTCGAAGGAGGAGATGTACAGTTGGCGCTCAGTTTCTGATAAACATGTAAATTATGACTAAACATTCCCAATGAAGTCCCAAGTGTCGGTTTCTCCTTTGGTGGCACTGTCAAAAGAGGAAGCAAAAGGCTTATTAAAACTCTTCATGCATAAATTATGATTCACAAAAAGCATATGAATTGGATGTCTGCTTTCCCATCGTAAATGTCATTTATTTCCAGACTATCTCGCGCTTTATTGAGTCATTTCTCCAAATTAAATTTTTACAGACACGTTTACATTTCCCCTCGTCCTACTAGGTCTCAAGTTTTAATGCATACGAGCCGTGTCTCTATTTTCATGTCGGGCCTAACTGTCCAAGTAATGTTGTTTTGGCAAAGGAGTTTGAACTCTGTGCGACTGCTTGTCGTATAACTTCAATTATGTGATGGAATTATGCTGTTTCTGATTTCGTTGTGACTAATTTCTCAGCGAGTCTGTCTAAACTAGAATTGTAAGTACATGTAAATATTGTTTGAGACGAGAGACGAGACGCTGGTTGTATCAAACCAGGGTATACGCATTAGTGACTTAAGCTTTTAGCTACGCAATATAAGCAAGGTCTGGTAGTCGATAGATATGCATTAACAATTAAGTCGGTTTAGGTTCTAATGCCCAGTTTCTATCGAAAGTCGGTCCAGTGTATCCTGATCTATTTAGATAATACGATAATACGATACGACGAGTTACATATAGCCTTTAAGACAATTTCAAATACATTACAAGTGAGTAGCAGAAAAGTCTCATCTCAAATAGTTTGATTCTCGCCGCAAAATAGGTTGATTTCACCGCGAAAGACTCGCATCGATTTCGTTAAGTTAGGCTGGACTAAAAACTCGATTTTGTAAATTGTGCAGTTGGGTTATGTTAAACTAGATTAGATTAGATAAAGTAAAATGCCCTGCGAGTATGTCTATAAACTATTTAAACATGTTTGAAATACTACATAGTATCTGAATAATACGTTAGTCAAGTTAGTTAATTTGTAGTCAGAATCATGCTCATTTGCGATTAGACGAGCAATTAAAATCAGGCTCTAATTATAAAGTACGCAACACTTATATAGGAAGTTTAAAAATTAGCATTGCGCAAATTGACCAGTACTGGTTTTCAATCCTTCAATCAATCATTGCCATTTATATGCATTAAAAACTGCCAAATTCTAATATCAAGTCTCGTGTAACTCAATACAGACCAGAGGTCAAGTGAAATTAATTCTCACCTCACCACATCTAAAATTCTACTATTTTCGTTCGATTGAAACTTCACCTCATCTCAACTTCCAAAATTTCCCTACTTTCTCACCTCACATCATCTCAAATTCCAAAATTTCCCTATTTTCTCAACTCACCTCATCTCAAATTCCCAAAATTCCTTACTTCCTCACCTCTCAAAAATTACCCTACTTTCTATCACCTCACCTCATCTCAAATTCCGAAATTCATCCGTAATTCACATTTCACCTCATCTCAAATTCTTGAAAATAGAATTCTCACCTCAAACTCATACTCATTCTCAAATTCTCAAAATTTGAGTTGGTATTTACAACTCTGTTTCAGATAAAAACTTCGATTTTAGAGCTTAAAATGCAAAGAAACCTTGTTCAAATTTTTTTGCAGCCGAGAGATGATTTGTTTTTAATAAATCTGAAAGCCTAGCCTTGGCTATTTAGCCTGAGATGAGGTGGTATACATATCTATCGCTGCATTTGTAAGTCTTGAGACAGTGTGGTTATTATCTCATTACGGTAACTTTCTTCCGCGCCTTTCTGGGGAAAGTATTAAAGAGGCTATTGGACAAAGTAAAAGACACCACAGCAGGAGGGTGGAAATCAAGACATGCAACGCAACTCAATGGCCCATAGCCCATAGCTCAACTTTTATCAAGGGTAAAATATCTCATCCAGTTGTACGGAGTCAAAGGGTCGGAGAAG
>JAQFYU010002772.1:0-11190 GCA_034694905.1 Ceratophysella granulata
AAAATAACGGAAATGTAAGTGTATGAATGACTATGACACTGTCAACAGTGCGGCGTGTGAGAAGTGTGAATACATAACGTGTTTCGCTTTGTATTTTGCAGGATATCATAAGAAAGACTCAGTGCATCGTGAACAAGCTGACTCCGGACAACTTTGAAAAAATTATGAATAAATTCCTTAATCTCAATTTAGAAGAGAGGGATGACAGGATTGGAGCAGCTGTTCGTGTCATCGCCGAACAGACCTATTATGATAACTTGAGCAATCGTGCTTCTACGTTTTCTGCATGTTATGCGAAATTGGTAAACCAGAAAAATCTGTAGTTACGTGTAACATGAATTTATGGAAACACAGAATTATTACTAAAATAATACTAATAAATAACACCTAGGTTTATTCAGTTTGTCAACGATCAAATGAGACCTCAAAGAAATTCCGAAAAAAGATTCTAGATCAGTGTCAGCAAGAATTTCAGCAAGGTAGTACAGAAAAGAACAATATCCGAGATTTGGAAAATAGGCTTGATGAGGCTGAAATGGACAAGAAGGCTCAAATAATATTGGAGTTGGACGAGAAGATGTGAGTATCTTGACTGACACTCGATAAAATTCGTAGTCAAGCTCGACCATATTATACTTCATATAATGTAGTTATTATTATTGTGTGAAGCGTCTATCATTTCTTTCAGATACACAAGAAGACAAAGACGTTTAGGAAATGTTCGATTCATTGGTGAACTTTACAAGCTTCAAATGCTAACTCCCAAGATTATGGTTGAATGTGTAAATATGCTCCTCAAATCTCACCATGACGAGGAAAGTTTAGAGTGCCTCTGCAAGCTTCTGACTACCATTGGTCAGAAACTGGATAGCAACTTACGGGAACACGAAGCCAATAATGCTCAAATGCATAAGAAGAAGAAGACGCCGAAGTGGATACCCGAACCCCGGTTTATGGAAAATACATTCAAGAAGCTCCGAGACCTCAGCGTCGACAGTACCCTTTCCTTCAGAATTCGATTTGCCTTACTCGTGAGTCACACATTCCACTATTTGTCTAGTAAGCTTAATTTAAAACTCCATTTCTCTCCTTAGGATGTCTACGAATTACGGGAAAGTGGCTGGAAGCCTCGTTGTGATACCAATGCTCCCAAAACGATTGACGAAGTTCGTCGAGCGGCACTCCGAGAAGAACAAGAGGAAAAGAAGCAACTCATGAATCTTCCACAAGCTCAACTTCCGCCTCGTCTTACGCCCTCTCAACAGCAGAACAAGAAGTCAAGTGACTGGAACACAGATCAGTCACTTACATTCTCCCAATTTTCAAATGTGAAGAAACCGAACCCAGCACTGGAAGCCTCAGCTGGCCTTCCAATCTTCGCCCCATCTGGTGGTTGGGGCATGGGTGGCCGACCCGGTGATGGAATGAACAGTAATCAACAAACCAAACCTCAATTGCCTCCACGGTTTCAGACTCGTTTCAGTGTTCTGGATCACGACCGTATGCCCGCCCCGCCGCCTTCCCTGGACGATATTGTTCAACCCCCACCCCCGTCTCATCGTAGGTCTACCTCCTCTCACAATGGCAGTCGTGAGTCTTCCAGACCCCAAACCCAAACTCGTGATTCACAACAGTACTATCATCCCGAGTCCCCTGCACCAACGTACATCATGGTGGACCATACGGCAGATACAGTGAAGAAAATATTCAAAGAGTTTGTGAGTGTTGGGAAGTGGGAGGATACTGTGGAATGGATTCTCTCAAGATTCAGGGGTATGTGCTTCGATTTGGTCCCTATCTGATTTGAGAGGCTTTTCGAACTAATGCTTTTCGAACTGGTTTTGTTTCAGGTGAGAAGATTATTGAATTTGTGGACGAACTCTCACGTCAAGTTTGTGAAATGTCCAAGGAGGAGCATCAAAAGATTGCCGGAAGTCTCATTAAAATGCTAGTGAAGAAGGAACTGACAACTACAACTCAAGTAAGTATCCTTGACCTTCGGTTTACTATTAACTGGTAGCTTAACCTTAAAGAATATTTGAATTGTGATTTTGATTTGATTAGGTGATCGAGACGTTGAAGAATGGAGTCATCCTCGAAATTCCGGACA
The DNA here is from genome assembly GCA_034694905.1 of Ceratophysella granulata. NCBI lineage: Eukaryota > Metazoa > Arthropoda > Collembola > Poduromorpha > Hypogastruridae > Ceratophysella > Ceratophysella granulata. The sequence continues at coordinate 2,111 of JAQFYU010002772.1, forward strand.
TTGAGGTAGATGTACCCAAAGTGAGAGCAGTGCAACCCTGTTTCAACAATACTATGACAACAGCAGCAAGCGTCAGTTTTGTTCTGATATTGTGCCTATTTTTCTAATATTTGTTTTTCAATTTATTTTGCAGGTGACTTCATATCTCTCTTCGTTCCTCGTGGAACTATTTTTTGATGAAGAGGACCTCACTTGGTTAGTTCAACTGGGTGAAGGAATTGAGGATGACTTCGCATCAAGTTGGGAAGACCTCGTGAAACATACATTAAACATTCTCAAACTTCGCCGTTCAGAAGAAGCGATACAGGTTCTCTATAAGAAAACACAGAAGCCAAATCGTCTCCTTACTAAAGTACGTACGTCATACCTAAGTACCTTAAATTCATTAATTGCTAATGGTCTCAGTCTGAGTACTAATTCAAGTTTAATTCACAGGAAATGCCTTGGATAACGGGTGATACGGTCGAATCCTTGGCCAATAAAATGAAAGCGGTGCTAGAGAAGTTCGATAATGTGAATGTGTCACTATTACTTTCGGTAAGGCTCTGTATTTGGCATCGTTTTTGGTCACACGTGGTTCGGACTATGAATTAATCCGATGATTGACACCATTTTTCAGGAGAACTCTTGGGATGTCCGAGAAGAACTGACAATTAAAAGCCTTATTGAAGCAATTTGTCGAGTTTCATGGACAGTCGGAACTTGGAACCACGAGATACTAGAAAAACTCCTTCCGCAAATCCGCGTCCCCTCTTCCAAACTTTATCCTCCGATTTGGCAACAGGCGAAGGAATTTATTAAGAAAAATAATATTGACAAATGTAAATAAAGTACACTTATATTTTCTCAGACATTCTCAACAATTAAATAATGGATTGATTAATTGTGTTCCTAAATCTTTCTTTCTTTTGTAATTTTACAGTTGGCGAAGAAGCTTTATGGCAGATTATGATGAAGCATAATCTTATTTTGTAGAAGCTCCATGCAGAACTTTCTATTTCGAAGGCTTCTCTTTGGCTGACTGATAAGATTTTTGAAACTGTTGACTAATCGACCCATATCAAATAACCAAAGACATGCTCGACGAGATGATTATAAAATAATCCACGCATTGACTTTTAAACTTCAAATTAAATGAGTGAGTGCTTTAGTTCCTGATCTCTAGTACTATCGTTATTGCGGTAGTGCTGAATAGTTACAATATACATACAACATACAATATACACTATTCCATTTTCGTATAGTGGAGGATTTTAGTCTGAATTGTAAACTATCACTCAAAAATGCCTTAATAAAATTACCCTATTACTTTTTGACAGATTGGCATCTGTTTACTCTGAAGAATACTGCGTTGCAAATTAGTTGCAATGTTGCGAATGTGTAGGTGTGCCGGTGAACACAATACCCAAAACTACACCTGGCATATGATAAGCGCTCATATGTTTATCTTATCTTGGTTTTACATGTTTGATAAACACTCTTCATTTAAAGTGTCCTGCATATTGTCACTCGTAGTCGTAATTTGTAATTACAACGCTATTGATCCCAACAACGACCACCTGCTGAACATTAGATTTGGAACGTGTTTCCAATGGCTCAAACAGGACCTAGTCCTGATATTGACCTTGCGACCGCCAAAATGTTAGCATTTGCGCAACAACAGGCAGCAGGAACCAATATTGTCCCTGGTCAACAACCAAATCTGCTACAATATCCACATCTTTCACAACCCACCAGCTTCGTCTATGGATCTCCTCCACACCAGTTAGGTTATGGTCAGGGTCAGATGATGGGTCAAATGGTCATTCATTCCAACCAGCAGCAGCACTTCATTGCTACCAGTAGTGGGAATGGGAATGGATCCTATATTGCAGCTATGCCGTTGCCGTATCAGGTGAAATGCAATTACTAATTTTTATAATTCGATTCTATTTTAAATGTAAAAGTTCGACGCGGCTTTTGTTTCGTTTTAGAATGTTCCTCTTCAAAATCATGTTCCTATGCAGCATCATCCGGCTCAATATTACACTGCAGCGCCAATGTCACCCGTAGCGCAGTACGTCGTTGTGGGTCAACAATTTATGGCCTTTCCTCAAGCTGACCCAACACTGAATCAAGTAATAAAGTAGTATTTTGTATTTAAAAAATAGTGGCATTTGCAAATATTTTATATTCTTTGTGATTGAAAAGGTCGCAAATATGGCTCCTCAGAAAAACAGTGAAATGGACGAAGAACTGGATTCAGACGAGAATAATTGTCATCTAAAAGCTGCAGATCAAGCTGAAGCCGAAGATGATGCGATTATTGTTGTTGTTCTAAAATCTGTCCTTGAAAATACCATCAAGAAACCTAGTTTTTCTAAAGCATTTGCTGAAATGGTAATAATTTTTTGTACTTATTTGGATTTAAATGCAATTTTAACATTATTGCAAGCGTCTACTCCCTCTTTCCCAGCTTCATTCTATTTGTCAGCAATCCACCGATATTGCCAATCGGTTTCAGAAGAAGATGCTGCATCAATGTGTCCTGGAATGTGAGCAAGGCATCGCGGAAGATAGGCAAATTGACCAATTGGAGGCTGGAAAACAAATTCCAATAACGGAGTTGGATAAACGAAGGTATAAACCATTTTTCTTGAAAATATGTGGAATCTGGGTCTACTGCCTAATTTTCTGAATTTACCGAACGCAGATGCCTCAACAGAAACAGAAGTTCAGCAAATTTTCGACTAATTGCTGAGTTCTACAAGATTCAATTACTTTCTCCAAGGATTATGATGCATTTCATAAATATGCTCATGGACACAAAAGGCGATGAGAGCTTGACCAACCTGTGCGTACTTTTGACGGCAACTGGGCGGAAGCTGGATGATGAACTGCGTGAACATGAAATCAATAATTCGGAACTTCTGGAAAAAAATCTTCCACTTACGTGGATTCCAGAACCGAATTTTATGGATAATTTGTTTACAAAAATTAAAGAAGAAAGTAGTCGCAAATCCTTACCAGTCAAAATTCGGTTTCTTGTACACGTTAGTGAAAATTAACAATATGAACCAATGTGTTAAAATGAAGATGGTCAAAAATGTTTTTCTATTGCAGGAAATCTGCGAATTGCGAAAAAATGGTTGGGAGCCACGTGAACATGCCGCACCAAAAAGTACTGAAAAAGACAAGAACACAATACTTGAGAACACGAAGAGTGATGGAGCCAGTATTTTATCATTTGATACTCCAGCACCTGTTCAGTTGAACACTCCGGCCGCCGATGATTGGCATACAGTTACGGTTGAATTGAATTCAATAGGATTCATCGAACCGGAGACGCTAACATCAATAATTATTCCTGAAACCACCGGTACTGTTGATGTCACTGGTCCAGAAAATGTTTCAGTACATATGAACTTTAAGTTTGGTCAACCGGAACCGGAAGTGGCTCCCTTAGCTTCCAGATTCAAGGCTAGTCACGAAGAACAGGCTCAAGTGTTTTTGAAGTCACCCAAATCCCAAATACCTTCAGATGCGGTAACAGAAGGATCATCGGTGGCAATTATTTTCCAAGAATTTTGCAATTTACGGAAACGAGGTCACTCTACGCATGGGGATGTCTTGAATGACTGGATTGAGTCCAGATTCGGTAAGTGTTGCACTAAATACCGTAATGTCCAAGTGCGGAGACTTAATTCTTGTTTCTTTTTTTTTGACTATGTAGGTGGTAACTTAACGGAATTTATTGACCTTCTATCACGTCAAGTTGGTCAAATGTCAGAAAAGAAGCTGCTGACGGAAGGAGCCTTGTCCAGTGTGTGTGCCGGAATGCTCGTAAAAATTTTGCTGGAGAGGAGGCTTACGGACAAGGCTCAGGTTTGTTTATTTTAGACTTTTTTTGTTCTTATTCAATGTTCATAATTTGTGCTTATTCTGCAGGTGCTTCGAACGCTGAAGGATGGAATTATTCATGAAATGCCGAGGATTTGGGCGAAATTGCCGCATGTAAGTAGGTCAAATATCTGAGATTCCAGTGATTAACAAATAACACGTCCGGCTGAAATAGTTTTAACATCCTCAGGTCACATCACAAATTGCAACCTTCCTCGCAGAGATATTCTCAGATGAAGAAGACTTGTGCTGGTTAGTTTCTCTAGGCGTCGCTGTGAAGGAACCTGATTGCTGGGAAGATTTCGTGACTCATGCAATTGACATTCTGCAGCTTCGCTGGTCGCAACTAGTCGTACAAGATCTTTATAGGGAAACACCGTTTGCGTATCGGCTACCAATACAAGTACGTTGAATTTAGCTGAGGTTATCAATTTCTATAATTTAATTAACATTTTTACTAAACAGAAAGTTGCTTGGATCACTGGTGTTGACACTCCAGAAGCGCTTACTCAAAAGATGAAAATGGTACTCGAGAAGTCAGCCGACGTCCCACTAATGCTATCGGTAAGTGTGTTGCAAGAACTGTAGATTTTAAACGATACACACTTATACATTTTTTACTACATATTTGAATTAGAAACTTTCTCTGGACATCCGAGAAATCTCGACACTGAAATGTGTCATTGAAGCAATTTGCAGAGTTTGTTTGCCAGAAGATGGAAAGTGGCATTTCTTGTTGCTTGACAAACTTTTATCGCAGATTCGGCTCTTTTCCGCCAAACTAAAACCACTGGTTTGGCGCCAGGCTAAAGATTTCGTTACGAAGAATAACATTGATCAGGGTAAGCGCCAAAAGGTATCTTAATATAATTTAATATAGAGATTTAGATAACCGGTTAATCTGAAAAGACCCATTGATTGACATTGACATACGTTGGTTTTAAAAAAAATTGATATCTCTGGGACTATACCCTTAGTAGTCATATCATAATTGTCCCAAACGAAGTGTCGCAACATTCTGAAACCTACGTTTTTAAGTCCAAATGGGTGTTACAGGCAAATACAAAATTAGTAACGGCTTGGAAATTGAAACTCACAGTTACCGCAATTAATTAATGAAGTTTGTAAAATGAGTTTGGCAAAAAGCTACGATGGGACGATGGGATGTATAAGTGGGGATAGAGCTCTGTACAACGCAAGGATATCTCACAATCGCAACTTTCTATTTTTGCGTCATCAACGGTTCTGAACTAGCGAACTAATTATTGTATGGATATGTTTTCAATCACTAGTTAGAAGGCATTTGATCGTTTGGTTTGAGTAAGACAAATGAAATTTTACCCATGGCCTCCAACAGAATTCTTTTAACTTCCTCTGGGCTATTCTTGAGTGTATGAAGGTGTAGCTGAGACTGGAGATATTCCAGAAATCCCTGGAGAAGCTCCCTTTTCTTTTCCAAACTTAAAAGCGAACGCAGAATACGCTCACCAGCCAGCCAGTTCTAAATAATTGAGAATTATTATCCTATTAATTAACTTAAAAGAATTTAAATATAAGTTATTATATGGAAATTACTGTTAGAAGTCCATGTTCTCCAAGTGCCTGTTGACTATACTCTAAAATTGTGTCAGTGAAGAGTTTGAATGCCGATTTACGTTCATTTGTTGACCAGAGTAGTGCACCAACGGCCAACTGGAGTTGGGTTGTATGAATCTTTGAGGTTGTGGGAGATTGTTGGAGACATTGATCAGCGAGGTCCAGGATATCCTCAACACCCTCCAACCCCTCACTCCGCCATTTCTTATCCATCCATTCAAATAATCCACTGAAATTGATGTCCGCGTTATTCAAGACCGACTGACGTATCAAGTCCAACCCGAAAGTGTAATAACGAGGGGGCTAGAAATAGGTAAAATAATAGCATAGTACTAACTAGCATTAAGGAATCATCGATTCAGCATTGATAAATATGTTGAACGCACGTCTCTGGGATTGAATCTTCTGGTGAAGAAGGATCCCGCTTTGTGGAGCACTTCGGAGTTTTGTGGATAGGCCTGAAGTAGGTACCTGAACTCCGCCTCGGCTTCACTCAGGTTTGACATCCGAAGGGCCTTGCTCACACGGGTAGAGATAGAGAGGCTATGACCGTTACTATTGTAATCCGCAGAAGGACCTTGTTCTTCTGTTGTTGGTTCCATTTGTGAGAACGTGGTACTTGGTTGACCTTCAGGTCGGACGTATTTGAGACCCAGACGAACGATGTCATTCGCCATATTAATTTCCTCACGGGACGGAGGGGTTTCCCCATGACGACCCAAGTCTCGACGTGCCTTACGAAGTACACGTAGCAAGTAGTGCTTCGCCTCAACATTCAGTCCATCCAACTCAACGGCCTATAATTAATTAACACATTTATTTGAAAATGTTTTCTATGCGTTGGTCAAACCTTAGAACAAGCATATTTTTTCCAATTAAAATATAGAAAATAGAAATGTAGTTAAATTAAATTACAAGTTTGAGGTCCTTGAGTCTGTCTGTATCAGTTCCAGCAGGTACTAGATGATGTATGAATTGGGCATGAAATACGAGTAGCATTGAAGCCGTGGCGGGCACTCGGATGTCAATGTCCATTGCTTTTGTAATTCTTTCTTTGGCCCTCATGGGTTCCCGTTGGACGAATAGAGCAAAGTAGGCTTGTGTTGTTAGCAGAACGTATTTGTAAGCCATGGCTCTTTCGCTCTGTCCTGCTCGGCTCAAGTCACGGTACATTGTTCGGACGAATATGTCCAGGTCAGACAAGTGGTCAGAGGCGACGTGAAATTGGCCTATCTCGGTTTGAAGTATTACGCCAATAGTGAGCTGGGTTAGGCGAACAGTTGACAAGACAGGACCAGATTCAGTATCACTTATCCAACTGTACAGTTTTTTTAAACACAGCTCGGTCACGTGTCCTCCAATAGTCATACTGTAACGAGTGTACTTTTCAAACCAGCCACAAGGACTGTAGCAGCTCTCGTTCAAAAGGGCCTACGAATATAAAATATAAAGCCATAGTTAGTTGAATAAATTAGTTGGCCTTAGTGTAGGCTAATGTTTCCTAAAGGTCAACCAGAAGGTAAAAGGCACCAGGATATGATGACTTGTTCTAATGAACAGATCAAGATCAGAGATAAACACACTCGTTGTGACAACGACAATGTCAAAAACAGGGATGATTAGGTCATCAGGACTCGAAATGAATTAATTTTGAAACAAAGCGAAGGCAAAGTACTTTAAAGGTCTGTTCTTTCCTAAAGCGTGACATTTTAGAAGTGTCAGTGGGATGGGGATGGGATATTCCTTGGTTTAATGCGGAAGTTGAGGTCAAACATAGGTCAAACCTCATGGCATATTATTGCATATTATGTGTGCTGTGCGCTGGACCACGTGACCTTGAACCTTGTATGCGGTGAATATGGTGAATGATGGAGTCAATTATGCAGGATCTTCGTGTTTCAATCCGTCTTTTGTCTTTTCATATTTGTATTTGAAATTTGACCTTTGACTTTCTATAGTTGACTAATTTGAAAGGGTATTCTCCACAAAGGTGAAGGTTGTCAGTTGTGATTGTGCACGAACTCCTTTGGTAGGAACGACCTGGTCCTAACAGGAACCAGGAACCACCTGTAGTTCCCGTTCCCAGCCAGGGCTCAGAGATAAGCAAACGAGAATCTGACGTCTTATCAAGGTGAAGTAAAAGGGATAAGGGATCACAGTGTGCCATACGCCTCCCTTTTTTGGGCGCACGCTGGCAATTCCAATTAGCAAATACAATTTGAACTTTACACAGTACCTCAAACACGAGAATATATTTATAGTTAAAATATGAACGAAATGCTCATAATGTTGTATGTTGTATGTTGTACATTGCACATTGATTGTATGTTATATGTACATAGTAGCGTTTTATTAAGACGTATGACTTTAATCATCCCGTCTTCCCATCCCAAGAATATTATCAAGAAACCTTGAATCATCACATACATTATACGTTACTGAGCTTTCATGTTTACCTAAATGATGTGGAAATAAGAAATATATAAATTCGCTCAAATCTACCTGCTGCGCTGCGCCCAAATGACAACGACGTCCAAATCTGTCTATGTATAGCCAGTACCAGTATAGACTTGGTTATGTTTCATGTCAAGTCCAAATAAGGTCTGCACCCAAAAGACTTGCGGCCAAATGACATCGCCCGCAAATAGACGGCGCCCAGCGCCCACTGATGACTGACGTCGTAGTAGAATCACATGCAACATGCAAGATCACTTGACATTTGACATTGATCACATGTATCAAGGTCAAGGTAAAATTCATCAGAGGCAGAAGAGGCGTCACAATTATGAATTAGTAGGTTTTTACGTGTAGTCGTTGGATGAGTGTTTCGAAATCCTCCTTGTCGTGTGTGGTCATGGGCAGGGTACCACCATCCCCATTCAGGCTCGTCTCATCTTCACCGATGATTCCATCAGTGTTCTTCACCCTCCTTCTTTGACCTTCCATTGCGATTGTCGTTTTCAACTTCTTGACACTTGAAGTTTAATCCATGTGTTGAGTGAGTGGGTGGGGAATGGTCCAAGAACAAATTGATTCCTCCGAATTTGAATAGAAAATTTCTATCACCTCCTGTCTCCTGTCCTGCCTTTTGACCGACTGTAAACTGTGACTGAAGACCACCTGAGGACTGACTACTCTGTACTCTGGAACTGAGACGCTAGGCTACATACATAGAATGAATGGAGCAAGAGACGAGAGGCAGACAGACGTGAAATTTTTCTATGAAATGTGGGCGCCAAAGAATTATTTCGACCAATTGCATTACGCGTCCTCCCAAGCATGCGCATTTGTCTAGCACCCACGAGGGTCATTCCAAAACGTCATTCCATTAAAAACGTTCCTTTTTATTTCGCTCATGTCATAACTCAGGTAGGAGTAGATGAATTGAGCCGAAATTTTCAGCATAGACTGCATCACTTAACTAAGTTCAGCAAAAGCTCGAGTAGAAGCATTGATGCAGTCAAACACTGTGAATTCATTTATTAGACCTGGCCTCCTAGGCTGAGGGCTTATGCAATCGCTCTTTCTGTCTGTCCGTCTGTCCGTCACTAATTTTCTCGGAAGCAGACGCACGAGTTGCATGTAAAGTGGTATCAACGGAAGCT
>JAQFYU010002773.1:0-11184 GCA_034694905.1 Ceratophysella granulata
CACTGACGTCACACCGCTGGGGAGCCTGAGGCTATTTCTCTTTCGACTCTTTTTCTCTCATCGAGCACTGTGTGGTTATTAGGGTTATAATAAGGCTTGTAATTTCTGTTGCAGTAAAAAAAAAAAAATTCATACGTAACCTAACCCTATCTATGCTACATATTAGGATTTGCTGCAACTTTCTCAATGTGCCAAACTGGTATGAACAGCTATTTGGAGCTGCTGTAGTTCTCTGCACTACTGTTTTGTACGTTGGCATTAGAAGTAGCCAACTTGCTACATTATTGTTGAGAAAGCCTTGTGACTTTATACATGTAAAAATAGGAATGGTTGCGTTCGTTTAGTGAGGAGGGAATTGCATCTCATATCTTTCTTCTTGAGTTGTGTTTTCGGCTACATTTGTTACGAAACGAACTGTTCTTGTGACTCTGACTACAGTAGCTATTTTTCTTGATTTATTTCGTTCATAGTTACAACTTGAGTAGAAATAGCACCAAACCAAAATGAAGCTCAAAACACAACTCAAGATGAGAGGTATGAGATGCAATTCCCTCCTCACCAAACGAATTCAACCAGTTTAGAAGTTTGCAGAACGAAACGAACGAACGAAACGAACGAACAGGACAGGGTAGAGCACTACTGCAGCTCGTACCAGTTTGGCACATTGAGAGGAAAGTCGGAAAATCCTTATCCAGTGATGGCATTTTAACGGCTAGTTGCAAACTGTAAGTAGTTTTTACTGCAACAGAAGTATTTTTACTGGAGCAGGAATGTTTCCCCTTATAATATGGGCATTCATACAGTCTAAGAAGAACGCAGATCCAAGTAGTAATACTGTAATTAAGAAGTACCTACCTAAAAAAGGTATAATATTCATTTTCAGAATATCGAAAAAACTTTTTATGATAAAATATTCGTTGATTTGTCGTCGAAAAAAAATTATATCGATGTACATGCTCTGGTTTCACTTCAAGTTCGAGTCGTCCTGAATTTTGGCTGCTTATTGTTTACGAAATAAATACATAATAGTTACCCAGAACTGTAATTCCCATTATTTAAATAAATGAAAGATTATGACATAGTACATAGTTTTAGTTTTGCACATTAGCATGCAGAAGACAGAACACCGAACTCGAATTCACACTACATAGATTATTATTGGAGTCATATTTATGAATTAAATACACGGGGAAATATGGGACGTAGTGGTCCTTTAAATAGGTCAATCTCACATAATAGAACGGGCTCAAACTTACATGTTGTTTGTTATCTGACTGAAATGGCGGTGAATTCTTCTGAACATGTGGATGAGTTGAAAAGTCTTTTTTTCATAGTTTTGTTTAGTGTATGAAAAATCGCTCGAATTTTACATTAATTGCAAGAAAAAGTGGGGAAGGTTTGGCGCGTGGTGCGCAAACGTGTGAAACTTGTTTTTCTCGACTTGTATTTCTCAGCCCCCCTTGACCAAATTCTGGATCCACGCCAGGCCCTGCCCGTGAATGGTATTATAATCTTCGTATTGAGTGTTTGTATTTTAAACAGATTCTAGAATTGCATGAAGCACATATCTACATAACTTTTTCGGCGATGATGAGAATTAAAATTGATGATAATTATGATAGGTCGTGTCATAGAAATTATGTAATTAAATTATGAAAGAGCTGAAAGGTGATAAGTACCCAAATTTTACATATTGATCACGGGTTCTGCAAATAATTAGTGATCCTCCCTTGTTTCTCATTTCCCGTCTGGGGTATATATACTGGGTACTGGGCTATTGAACAGCACACAAGAAGGTCTGTTTCAAAATTGGGTACTACTAAATATACTGCAAAAGGGATGTGAAAGGGATCGAGGATTGCTGGGTCTTTTTAGGTCGTGCCGTTGCAGCAGAATAGAATAGACGGTCTTTGTCTGGGTCTTGTACGTACAGTTGGGTTGAGGACTATACGCGCGGGGTCGGGTTGAGTTGAAATATAAGCGATGACGACGGTCGGGATTGGCTGGAAGAAGAGACGCTGCGGGTGAAGTGGGGTAGTTCTTTGTCCACACTTGGCTCGTCTGCAAAAAAAAAAGATCTCCAAAATTTTCCACATTGGATTTGGTATTGAGCGCAATCAGGGCGCATGTTGCTGCTGGGACAGCATAGCATGCATGACCATCTCGAACAAAGAACAGGGCAAAGGGAGTCCACGTCCACAGTCAAATCCACTCACTCCTCTAATCTAATGTGGTATAAAAAATGTGAAATGCACATAGCAGACCCTGATACGGGAATAGACGCTTACCAAGCGGCTTTTTTTACTTGGGGAATTCAATATAAATTGATTCCGCCAGTACATGTATGTACGTACATAAGATGCGATGCGTGAGCAGAGCGCCAGGTTTTTTATCTCCTCAAGTCTGAAATACGAAGAAAATCCATAGAGATCACGGTGGTGGTGGTGATGCACTCAAGAGCATATCAATCTCATAAAAAAGACTCAAAAATAGCTTCAACTTTTGTAGCACAAAAAAATGCTGTCGAAGTCGAATATAGGCTTCGCTTCCACTGCCAATGCTTAGCGTAGGTAGGTAGTGATTCTGTGTTGGGTCGAATATATTTGTGACAATAAGCCAACTTTGAAAAAATTTACTTTTCTCGTTCCGTACGTATATGTAGATCTAGAACGTATTAAAACATTAAAACGAATACTTCTTGATGGGCGCACATGTGTACGATATGTTATGCTCTATCGCGAATCGCGATTTGCAAAGTAATTCTGTGGCAGAAATGTAAATTCATCAAACATTCATAGCTTAGCTATTTACCTCTATACCATACCCAACAATAATGGTATTTCACCATTTCAGCCCTGCCAAACCCATTGAGGCATATTATGACATATTGGAATCAACTGCGGTTACTTGTCACTTGCATAATTCTGTTTAGGATGGATAAACCATTGAATTATATGCCAGATCCAACGGGTACAATTTGCAACATTTGGAGTTAGCGTCAGGGAGTTATTTAAATATGTTAATTTGAGCTTTAAACTACAAAATTCAACAAAATGACGCCCTTTAAAACCAGGCTTGCCTTTCTGTCGACTTTCTCCTCGTGCTGAAAGTTTAAAAAACGGCATCTGGCCGTGCATGCACAATGTATGTATAATGTATGTACAGATCGAACAAATAAATTGACATTTGTCATGCAAGCATAGTTAAATTCCACCTTTGCTGAGGCGTTCGTTCGGCGTGACGTGACGTGACCTGTATCCCTGCCAATTGGTTATACATGTTTAACAAAATCAAAATACATGTACCTGTTCAAATACCGATCTATGTTATTGTCAATTTACAATGCAAGTGTGTCATTTTCATGAAGTGGCAAAACAATTGAAAATTTGCAATGTAACTGTCTTTTGGTAAGCCGCAGCATATTCGCCGACAATTGTAAACTATTTCTCATTTATTCCATTCCAAAAGTTGTTTACACAACCAGGATGCACACAAGCATCAAGATAAAATCAATGGATTCAAAAAAATTATCGTAATTGGTAGGAAGAACTGGTGTCGAATATAGAAAATGGAATTTTTTGGAAGCCCAGCCAAGCCAGAATAAATTCTTTAATTTGATTTTACACATTTTGAGGAGAAAGGAAAATAAAGACGTTTTGCAAGTTCCTTTTTCCTTTCACCAGTTGGAATTTCAGGTTTCTGTTCCTTACCTCAACCCAGTTGAATTATATTAGGGTTAAAAGCTGCGATGGAAGCGGCAAAAGCTTAAATCTTCGTACAGGTGAAAGTCGTCAAAACGCAGAAGTTTCTATTTTGTATTTATTACATTTTTTTATTAATCAATTTTTAATTTACTTCAGTTTGCGAATATTAACTTGTTGTCATTTTTTATCAAGTAGTTCCACATCAAGATGGGCATCGCGGATGAAATGACGATAGGCGTGGTCTGTTCGAGCAACATGAATCGAAGTATGGAAGCCCATGCTTTTCTCAGCAAGAAAGGTTACAACGTGGAATCTTTTGGGACAGGTGACAAGGTCAAGCTTCCAGGTTCGGCTCCAGACCGACCTAATGTCTACGAGTTTGGGACCACGTACGAGTACATTTATCAGGACCTTCTCACCAAGGATAAGTCAATGTAATTATTTATATTTCTGGATTTCAGAATACAAAATTTCATGCATATTACATATTATGTGACTACATAATAATCTAAATCTGTACCTATGACTATTGACTATGACCATGACCTCTACAACCTAAAACTATATAGGCCGCCTTTGAGTATCAGGTTTCAACCAAGGGAAACGTGGTGAAATATTGAAAATCCGAGCGACATGCCCTTCTTGTTGCAAAAAATTCAAAGGGGTGCCGTTGTTGTGTTTGCAAAATGACCCTACACCGTAAAAGGCAATAGTTTGGGTCATTTTGCCGTGTACCGAACTACGCAGAAATATTTCACTACCCCATACTCATACCGTCATACCTCATCTTTGGAAATACGAACCGAAAATCAGAGTAATAAACAACGTAGCAAAGCGCAACGCGCAGTGATGATCGCGATAGGTGACTGCGTACTGTGAAGCTAATTTATAAACACGAATAGTATAAAATACTGATGAATGCATTATTGAATAATTTAGGTACACTCAGAACGGACTTTTGCATATGTTGGATCGGAATAGACGAATCAAGCAAAAACCAGAGAAGTTTCAGACATGCACTGACAAGTTTGACCTAATCATTACATGCGAGGAGAGGGTCTACGACCAGGCTGTTGAACGTAAGAATTTTTAAGTAATACTGTTTCAGTACTTATGAGCAACCGAAGATCTATGTATCTTGCTGGTGCTCAAAGTTTTCTAGTTTCTCTTTAGATTTGGATTCTAAAATTCCCGAATCGAATATTCCTGTCCACGTCGTGAACATTGACATTCAGGACAACCATGAAGAAGCTACGATTGGAGCTTTCATGATCTGTGAATTAGTGAACATTGTAAGTTGGTATCCGGTATTCGTTCAATTTATTTGTATTTATTTTTGATTATATGTAAAGGCGATTCATTGTAATTGAATACATGAAAAAGTACGCAAATCATAACCGACTTGCGTGAGTAATAGTGATGATGGTTTTATAATTCAGCTTTCAGGAGCAGAAGATTTGGACAATGAAATTGATGAATTGCTCCTGGAATTTGAGGCGAAGGTTCATCGGAAAATTCTTCATTGCATTCTCTTCTACTGAAGAGGTTGTTATTGTTCCGAGTCATCGAACTTCCAGCTACTCGACATCCAGGTGTCGATAAACTCGACGTAATTTTTCACGTTTCTTATTATTCTGTTTCCTCCAGGGCTTGTCGGGATTGCCACCACTGAAATTCAGATTAGAAAAATAAAAGTGATATATTAAAAAATAAATTAAAATATGTAGAAATTTAATTCTTGTGTATTTGTAACCTTGCTTTTGAGTTGGATGCGGCAGCTGCAGTCAGCCCTGATGGAATTTGTAGCTTTCCTTTGAAATGAACTGTCTGTACGCTTGGGGCAAAGAACTGACCATCAAGATTTCGCTCCAAGTTCGGCTTCTTTAGTGTTGTTCGCTGAAACGAAATAGGATCATATTCACTATTCCAGATTAACTTCTTCTTTAATTAGGTTTAATTTATATTTACCTTTTCTTTTTCCAAAACTTCACCATGCTCAGATTGAACTGCTGCTGCTTTGTTTTTGCCTTGAATTATAAACTGAGCAGGTGCTGGATGAAATTCAAGTTGATTGACATTTGGAGGAGCATGACAGTAGTTCAACTTTCCGTTTACATAATCCTTAAGAACAATACGAGCGGCTCTTGCACAGTCTGGAAGCCCACGAACCGTCATAAATCCTCGAATTGCTAAAGAAAGTTGACAAATGTTAAGTTCATTGTCCCTGATTCATGTTTGAAAAACAAAGGGATTCCTTACAAGCATAAGAATTGAGAAAGTCATCATGATTGAAATCTTTGGGAAGCGTGACTCCGTAAGTGTATTCTAGAATTGACTTTGGAATTCTCAGTGTTAGAAAGGCCACGGCTTGAAGATAGTTGGTCAGTGTGTCAATAGGAAGGATTCCACCGAGTACCATTTCCCCTTGGGCACCTCCAAATGAAGGCATGACTAATCCTGGACAATCACAGAGCATGACATCATCTTCCAGAAACAGTGTCTGAAATAGTAATAAATATCCTCATCTAAAATAGCGAACAAAATCGCTTAGACTCTGACAATGTCAATGAATAGAATACCTGAAAATGTTTCGTCTTTCCCGGGGTTGACGAGACAGATGTCTTTTTGCTGGCCATAAGAGAATTAATAGTTGAACTTTTCCCAACATTCGGATAACCGACTAGTCCTACAGTTAGCAACTCCGATCCTGCCTTTTTTAGATTTTTGAAGTATTGAATAAGTTCTTCACGGGTTAGAATAGGTTTTGCTCTAGTGGAACCATCTTCCGATTTTTCGTCTACTGCGGGAACTGGGATGGTTTCAATTTCATCAGCTTCACTTTCATCTGAGTCTTCTTCAGACTCTTCATCGTCAGGTGACGAATAGGCCTCATCTTCTTCTGATATCGATTCTTTCTTCAGGGCCAGGGCAGCAGCTGCAGCCGAATAGTAGGCATGCTCCAATTTGATTGAATCAAAAAATGCTGTCCATTGTTTCCGTTGGTCTTCGGTAAGAAAATCTGCTTTATTGATGAGTAAAATGTTGCTTTTACCCATTTCTTTGACGTATTTTTCCAAATCTTCACACCTGTAACAGAAACAAACATTTCGGTCAAACGGACTTTGTTTTGTCAAGAGTAAAACATTAACCACCCACATAAAATCAGTTTATAAATTCTAAATTACCTGTACAGTAGCGGATTTCTGGCATCCACAATTTGAATAACAATCTCGGACCGGTCCAGTACTCTCCAAAGCTGTCGCCAAACTTCAATATTCCTCTCAAAAGGCGTTATACCGTCCTTCTCTTGAAGTTTGGCCATGTGCCTTCGCCAATTGAGAAAGGCTAGTTTCTCAGCCTCATCCAATTCCTCAGCTGTCATCTCCTTGGTCCACTGAGGTCTTCTTGGTACAACAACTTGTCTGATTTCCTCCTCAGTGAGATAGTTTGACCCGTCTTCCAAGGGATCTGCTGTGGAGAGGGCAACGAATTTCATGTTTAACTTTTCAGCTGTAAACTCTCTGTCGGCCAGTGCTGCCGTCGCAATGAATTCTTCGTATGACGTTTCTTCAGTTACAGACTTGAGAGCCGCCGTTGGATCTCCATGAGTATGACGATCCTGAATAGAAAGATCGTTAATTGGAACTTGGAACTACGAAAATTACCGAGTTAATGTCTGGTGTCCATTCAATTGTCAACTTACACTCAAGTTGGAACCCCTTTCAGCCTGATCCCAGCCCTTCATGTTCTTCTTTACGAGAGACTTCCCGAGACTTGAGTGTTGTGACTTCCGAGTTCGCCCCATCTTTTCAAGGAGCTGCTTTACGAAATACCAACAAAGTCACTCTGTAAAGTAAAGCAACACAATTTACATTTACATCAAATGATTGTAAAAATTTTAATTGGGAAACATTTGTTTCAACCTCTGACCTCGAAGCTGTCAGCTGTCAGTCTTCTAATAATACTTTCAACGTATGAACTATCTGCTATCGCCAGAGGGTCAACTTAGGCTAGGTTAAGTGTTGACGTTGACTAAGGTTTATTAGGCTAGGTTTTGACTTTTGACCACCACGCTTCTTAGATCTTTCTTGGACAGCTAAGCTTCACAGCATTCAGAATTCAGACTCACAGCCGTAAACCGTGTCTCTATATGTAGTTTAAGGAAAGGCGCCTCGCTGGCTGTGGATTAATTGTGTCACCACCTGTCACCTGTAGTAGTTTTGTTTTTCGTTTCGTCAGCGAAATGACGGCTTTATATAGGTATCATGTAATATGCAATTATTTATGTCAAATGCAAATCACAAATCTTCTTATGCGATATAAAAATATACGAGTGTGGCGCTTTAACGTTTAATTTGCAGCGTCTACCTTTTAATTCAATCGGAATCAGAACAAAAATTATGAAATACTGCAAGTGCTGTGAAATAATACTTTACTTATTACATAATTCATAATTCATAATTATGAAATTATAAGGATAAGGAGTAAGAGTAAGCATTAAGTATCTCAAACTAAACTGCAAAATGCTGACTGCGAAAAACTTACAGTAAAAACTTCTAAACCTGAATAGGCGCCTACTCTGCGGTGGCAGTCAGTGGTCAGGCAGGTGCGCGCGGTGCCAGCCTGAAACTCAACATGTGATATACTAGATTCGCAAATTGTAAATTTTAATTGTATTTTGATTTTTACGTACAGCAACACGACCTCAGGGTCCAAGGAATATGGTCCGGGTCCAAATAAGGTTTCCAGTAGCTTCTAGCTTCTTGCTTGTTTGGCCGTCACAAGTGACAAGTTTATTTAGAACAATGATGTTGACATTGACAATTCAATTTGACTGATGATTTGATTGACGATGACGATTGACGATTGATGTTCGTTTAGTTGTTTCGTGTTCACTTCTCACATTCACGTGTGTGTGTAATATTTTTGCAGTTTCGCGCATATCTCTGATGCACTGCGGATCTAACTCCTGAGACGATGAAGCTTGTATGCTATGCGTGTGCAGTGAAAGCATTATGAATTTGTTTGTAAGTACCTTTCACTAGATCGCACGAGCAATTTACTTCCGATTTTACAGTTTACACTAATCTTGCTGTTCACATTTACAGAATGTAAATTATTACACTTTTATGCATTAATCATACAAAATCCTAAATTCTGGTGAATGGTGGTCGGATTTATTGTACTTTCAACGAGACTAGTCTAATTGGTGCATAATTTTATACGTGTCGAATAATGGAATTTTGTTTTGTCGAATGCAATGTGGATGCGCTTCACATTTTCCTTTAAAAAATACTGAAAATATCCATCTATTCTACATATAGACTCGACAAAACACAGGGCTGCTATTGCTATTTTTACTGCAGCAAAGACAAACATGGGTATTTGACGCACTATGAACTATTAAGGCTGGATTAGTGAGCTTAAATTCGACACCGAAAAACATGTTATTCGCACAATCCGCAGATCACAGAAGAATCACAATTGAATTTCTAATCCCGAAGCGACAAGGTTCCAATTTGCAATGAATCTTCACCTCAATCGACTCTTTTATTCCTTCCGGTCGGTGGTATCAGTAACTCCTTCTTCGTCTATCGAAAATTCTACTTCGGATTCCGAAACCTCAAACCTCATCACCAGGGCTATTTAATACATTTAGAAAATTATCATGAAATGCCTTTTGATGAGCATATTATGAATTTTCAAAGCACGCCATGTCATTCACCAAGCGCACCTGAATCTTTTGGCAAGGTGAACCGCATCCCGTCCTTTCCTAAGTGAAATTCTAGTTGCCGAAGCACGAGCCATAATGCTTCCTCTGATTGGTCTCCTCGGATCAACCTGTGAAAAAATATAATGTAAACAAATCTTCACGTAGCTTTTACTCAAAAACAACAAAAAAAACTTAAAGGTCCAACATGGCATCCGGGTCCCTGGTCATTTGGTTGGTCACAAGCGTGGCCATGTTGTACTCTTCCGAAATCGCCTGAAGTGCAGCCAGCATTTGAGCTAATACCTCTTGATGTTTGGAATCTTTTGCAAAACCAGGAAACAGAGCCATAATGGAATCCACAATCTGAAAAAAAATGTTAATGATTTTTAATTTTTTTTACTAATACAATAGCCTAATTTTATAACCGTTACCATCAGTTTGTAGACCCCGGGTGTCTTCTTGCATTCCGCTTCAACAATCTTCAACAACTCTAATTGGTCCTCTGCGGTGTAGGCTCGAGCACATACGACATTTTCCAGTACACTTCTTTGATCCAACTGAAAACGATCCGCAATTCCTCGGAGGCGGTCCGGACGGCTATTAGCAAAATTTGACAATAAGTTAAAATGATCATTTTAGCATGAAGAACCATAAACTGTATATTCCCTTCATAAAACCGGGACTTACAAAGTATTTTCCGTGTCAACGAAGAAAACTTTTCCGCCAGCTTTCCCATCATATCATCGGTTCCAGCCAACTGACCAGTTACGCACATTGTATGAGCCAACTCAGTTTTACCTGTTCTCCAAAGGCTTCTGTAATTGCCATGGACTCAATACCACCGCCCAACAGCTTACTAGATTATAAATTAGGCATAAATCCCGAATGTTCTGTTGTATTCAGCTTAAATCAAGTTTTAAGATTTTACTCGAGCTCTAAAGATCCCGTGCTAATTCGAAAGGCTTTGCTCCGCCGGTCAGAATAATTGAGAGCAGTTTGTAAACGAGAATCCAATTTTCCATCAGTTTGTTGAGCTGGATCTTCTGTGTTCGCCTTAATTTTATCTCCTTTCTCGGGTTTTTTGGATTCATCAGCTTTTCTACGTTTTGAAAGTACCTTTGGAGCCTTTTCGAGTACTTTGGTATTGTCACAAGTTAATATTCCTCGTACCATGCCTATGCCAAATCTCATCATGCTTGTGGATTCGATAAAATACGAAAAATATTTTAATGCAAATAATTTGGAACTATTTTTGAGCAATATAGTAATTAAAAATTATTATTGGATCGCAATTGAATCTTTGAATCATTGAACATGCCAAATTGTTGACATCATTTTAACATCACTAACAATGATGTCTAGACAGCGACAAAATGACAACCATAATGCCATAATCTGCTTAAAATCATTCCAACTCGGAAGATCCGACAAAATTATGAAACAACCCTCGTATTATTCTCACCTCAGTCAGTACAAGTCCAATCACCTGTTTCGAGTTTAACTTCTTTTACAAATTATTAATTTTTATTTTAATCAAGAGTTTGTCTCCGAAGTCGACACCGACACAAATCGGACCCAGATATTTATGGAAGAGGTACAAGATAATTCAAGTTATATATTTTCATGAAAGGAATTAAATATTCAATATTCAACTCAGTTCTAAATTCAATAGGTTACATAGTTACATATTATAATATTTACATCGTAAATCGCAATAACATCGCAAGCCTAAAGCCCTACCTTCGGTCTCGGTCTAGACAGTGAAAA
>JAQFYU010002774.1:0-11181 GCA_034694905.1 Ceratophysella granulata
TACATTTATGGCATCTAATTCAATGCCATCAGCAAATATATTGCGGTAGATCAGTTGAATTACCACTAGAATTTCATAATTAGCAATTATTATGAATAATAAACCAATAAACCAACCATAAAAATTATAATGGTAGCACTGGCACGGCAGCGCAGCAGCGTTTTACGTGAACTTTGCACAGATCTTGTCAATTCTGAAGATACAGAATACTTTGACATGGCACGTAACACAATAATATTGGTTTAACGTTCAACATCATGACTCTTGAATTTATGAAAGTCATAAACCTTGATTTATTAAGAAAACAAAATATGCGTTCATTTCATGCCGAAAGTCACAACCTGTAAACTTTTTATTGTATAGCATTAAGACAAGGAATTACATAGGAGTTGATAGTTTATGTTTTTTCCACAACCAAGAATGATTGATGAAATGCGGCAACTGGAAATGAGGATGCATAATTTAAATGATGCCCCGATGATATTCAATTCTTTTTGCTGAATATACAGACTATTTAAGCGTAATTCAAGTTCATCTGAGACGACAGACGAAGGAACGAACGAACAGTGTGAGAGCCAAAATCCCGCTGTCGTTTATCATTAGGAAACCCTAAGGTATTCCGTAGAATACAGGCAGCCAAGCAAAAGCTTTGCGGAAGCTGAAGACGGATTCAATTTAACACATGCAGACGTACACACACGTAAAAATCACATTAGGACTGAGAAGATTTATTTCTATTACTTTTTTTTGGTTGGTTTGCCAATTTCATGTTGGTGCGAGGAGATCAGTTGGGACGTGACGTGATTTCGAGTCTGATGTCCGCTATGCATAATAGCAGGATGATTAGGTAGTTTTTTTTATATTCTCATCCCATTGTTTGAGTTTTTATACTTGCTTGTCTCAGGGATTTTAGTACGGAACAGAGGCTTGGACTATAGAATGTAGAATACGCTCTCTGTGTGATTGTCTGTAGTTTGAAGTTTGCATTCAGGTTCAGTGCAGTAGCCAATAACGATGATAGTGAAGACAAAACCCATGTACAGCTCTGTGTAAAATAATTCAGGGGTACATGGAAAAATAGGCGCCAGTAGTGTTTTCTTCCAAATTGTCTTTTGTAGCGTAAACCTAACGAGAGTTTGTCAGGATCATGTTCTCTGGATAGACATGAAAAGTCGAATTGGCTTTGCCTACTTGCGGATGTTATTACTTTGATAGACAAATTGCAATAAAAAAATCAATATGCAAAATGCATCTTTGACGTTATAATATTATTGCGAAATCTTGAAAACTTTAAATATTTCAGCTGAACTTAACTTCAATCCGGCTTTTACAAAAAAGTACTTTACATATAAATTGAGGATCCAGAAATTGTTCCTTTCGTATGCCTTACCTGGTTGCATCTATTTGAACATTAGGCGAAGAAAGCTTTGAAATCTGTCACAATTTCAAACTAGATTTGAAATAATTTGGTAAAAGTCAATTTCTAATGCATGCAGGTAAGTAAAGTATTGATGTTGGTGTTATAAACTCTATAAGCTAATTGTTTGTCCAACTGAAAATATCTCGTAATTTGTAATTCAGCCTTCTAAGATCCTCCTTTAAACGAACTATGTATCTGTCTTAAGAAACATCCGTAATTGGGATTTGAAACTTGCTCTAATTTTAAAATGAAAACAAAATCATAATATTAACATTATCAATTTAATTCACAATTGACATTTAACTTTAGTACGTTTTAGCCCATGAGAAGTCTCAAACTAATTGAATTAATAGTAATTAGTTCAAGTTAAAAGTTCAACTTGAATAGTAAATTACCGGTCGTTAACGCGGGTAAAATATCATTGAAATTGAATTTAATAAATGGACGAACGGTGAGAATTTGCGTAAGATGTAAGATCCTTAAAATTATCATAATGTTTAAAATGGGGATGTACTTGTGCGTTGCGTTGTGCGTCGTGCATTCACTTTGCTGTAGCTCATTGACTGACACATGGTCAGTTTGGGGTTTGGGGCGTTGAACAAAGTTCACTCAATTAAAGGAACAATTAATATTTATTTATTTACCTGTGAGAGTGACATGAATAGCCAAATATGGAGATCCCATACAAGTCATTGTTAAAATGTCAATTTTTTATATACCTTGACTATTCTTTTCATGTTAATGGTAGTGCCAATCTTTTTTTGTTCAGCCAATTTCATCATACATCATCAGCGTAACGAAATCTTGGAGGGAGGGCCTTAGGAGCCTATTTACCTTGAAAACCTTGTTTTTTTCTACGACGAACCGAACGACGAAGTGCGAATCCAATCTCTAAGAAGCGACTAGGAGTTCTGCCATTACATCCTTCAGGATAGGATGCTATTCTTTCTATTATATTGTCTCGTAATTCATGTTTGTCTCATAAAGAAGAAACCAATAATAAGTGCAATGTAAAATGTTCAAGGTACTTTAAAAGTCGATACTGGTTTGAATAATACCAGATTTTGGCAAGCATAATCAAGTCAAAGTGCTTCATGCAGAGACGTCTTCCAATAATGCGGCCACAAGTTTTAGGTAGGGCAGAAGATTGGGGATGCGAATATGCGAATGTGAGGGAAGCCAGTTCAATGTTTGCCGCATGCAAAATTTACTATTGTATTTTTTCAACCCACTACTGCGTAGCTTAACTTGCAGCTTCTGCGAAAAGAATTTGCAATAGCAGGAAATAGGAAAACTGAAGAGGCCTAAGTATTGGGTTCGATTTTGGACATGGACTCGTACTATCCTAATTAGCATTAACATCATGGTCAAACCTTTCATTGTCATTGTTGGATTTTATGGCAGTGAAGTCGTGTAATATGCGGTATACGGACTACGACGGAGTCTCGATGCCTGCAACCCAGAACGACGAAATAATAGAGATCAGCAAATAACAGGGTTCTTTTCTTTGATTCGTGACGCATCTGTTTATGTAGATGAAATTATAATTAGATGGCGGGGAGTCATAATTATCATTAATTTAGTCATGGCTGGCCTGTATATCCTTCAATGGAAATATATGTATTACCTCCCTGTTTTATGATATGAGCCAAAACCAAGTTTCCCTTTGTTTGACAGATACTTCCAGCTATGCAATTTTCCGTTCACCGGGGTTTTATGGACTCGAGAACGCCTACTCACTCACGCTGGCTCTGTTTTTTAAGCAAGCAAGGAAACGTACAAAGGTCGAATTGGCTTAATTATAAACTTTTGCAAGAAATATAAGTCCCATTCCGAAAGCCAAAAACGTTCAAATACTGATAGAACCTTATGGACATTCATCGATATAAAATCCTAGCTTAGGCGGGATAAATTCTAGGATGTCATCAAATTCAGGAACAAAATAAAATTGAAGATTCAACAGTAACCTAATCGAATCTAACAAATACGAAATACAAATATTTGTGTTTTGCACCCGGTATTTGCCCTTCTCTAATTGAAAAATATTTTAGTCGGCAGCGGAAACACTCGAAAAGCCTTCAAAAACGTTTTTCTGGAAACATGTAAAACTGAAAGGTGAAGTTTTACTGGCTTTTGAAGCTGTTCAATGGTCTTTTCGAGATATATAAATATGATAATTGACCTGAAGTCATTTCAGACAAGAATTTAACCTTGATGGTAGTGAAGGCTTTACAACAATGCAAGTGCTTGATCGATAAATATGGCGGTTGCTTATCCAGATCCAGCATGACACTTGACACTAATTTTTGCAATTTATAAGCCAAGTTTCCATTGGAAAAACACAAAACAAAAATCAAAATAAAATTAATCTGTACATCCTCAAAAAAATTATATTTCTTTCCTCTCTTGCAATGTTAAAGGAATAACTTCTTCGGACGACATATGCAATTGAAGTAAGAATTTGAATTGATACTAATTAGTCATTACTTGAACCTTACCTTGAAAATTAGAAATACTTCCCAAACTGGAGAAAAATTCATTTTCGGCACATGGCAAAGAATCCACAGAGGCTGAAGCAGATAAACGCATTGCCTGCCTCCGCCGCCCCTTCATTGCGGACCAGGAATTCCAGCCTTCAACGCCGCTCGGTACGCCTAGTTCCAAATCCATGACACAAATTGAGATAACTTAGAACTCAGCTTGAAATTGAAGCTCGAATCGATGATTGAAATGTAGATGCTAAAGTACAGTTTGAGCAAATGAATCAGAGCACTCAGTTTTAATTAGAGGCGTTGATTGAGTTCAAATACTAAAGACACGTCACTCTCACTTCAAGTAATCACTTTATTCGATACACAGTACACACACAGTGTGTGTATACTTCCAATCCAATTCAACGTTGAATGTGAAAAACGTTTCACTTTCGTACAATCTCTGATGTCTGATCTCTCACTTTCCCTTAAGTCTCAGTATTGGCAAAATCGAGATTTAAAATTAGGTTTTTGAATAAGTTCATTCAGCTCCTTGCTCTTGCTGTTCCTTTGAAGAGATAGGAGAGGATCATTAACAATTAACACTTGTTCTCGCTCCTTGTACAAATAAATCAGAGAGTTAATTTAATTTAGTGCTGAAAGTTTGACCCCAATTCCCATCTTGAGCCCTATGTCCATTTGGAGCACGTGACGGTGGTGCGTGGGTCGAGAGATCGTGAACACGTAATGGAATGACACAACACCTCCTGCCCACAATCAGATGCGTAATCTAATGAAACGGGATGACTCTTAATTAGGTAGGACTCAATGGGCTTTCAGAATTAATGAGCGGTGTATCCCAATTCCTAATTAATGGGAGGTTGTACGG
The DNA here is from genome assembly GCA_034694905.1 of Ceratophysella granulata. Lineage (NCBI taxonomy): Eukaryota > Metazoa > Arthropoda > Collembola > Poduromorpha > Hypogastruridae > Ceratophysella > Ceratophysella granulata. The sequence goes on from JAQFYU010002774.1 coordinate 4,781, forward strand.
AGAATTCTATTGAAATGGAAATATACCAACTTTTTCAAACAGTTGTTACCAAGGAACGACACAACAGGCATGTTTTGCTTTACAGAGCCTTGGAGCAACTGACTGACTGTAAAATATTTTCATTGGCACTTGTTTCTGTTTTGGGGTTCTTGGGTTTAGGATTATGACAGGAAGGTTTGGTGTGGTGCTAGGTTCTTGGCCAGATTTTTTGTACTCCAAGCACCCCCTTAATGCTATGTGTTTATGCATCATCCTTCCTCGTGCAACGTGGAAGACATTCTTGGGCTTTGTGTTCCTGAGCCTGAGCTCAAGTTGAAGCTTGTCTGAGTGCTAAGAAACAGGTAGATTGGGCATGGGATGAATCTTGTAGGGGTTCTTCAACATAATTGAATCCTATTAGGAGGATCCGAGTGAAGAAAGTTCTTAAGACGGTATATGGTTGTAAATAATAATCAGAGATGGGCTATTGTGGGATTGGAAACATATAGCATAGTTCACTTAGGAAATGGCTAGAAGATCGGTGAATGTACAGGACGGAGGTCTATTGTCTTGATTTGGCATAAACATTTTCCTCATCCTCTATATCTATCTATTCTTACTTCTGAAAAGCACATTTCGAAGGTATGAAAAATGACTTTTCTTTACAAATTCTAGACCAAGATTATCATAAATGATAAATGATAACACATGCTTAGAACACCTTTTAAATTCAGTACTTCAGAAATGGATAATTGTAAATATGTACGAGCAAGACCGATTTAGTAGTAATAATAAGTAGTAATAATGCTTATTGGTGTGAAATTGAGCTTGAGCTAGTCATTCTGATGTCCTAGTGAACTTTAAAGTTTCCAAACCTGAACTAAGAAGGCACAAAGACAAAGTTCAACGTTATTACATTATTTACCAATAAAGTGCAAAGTTCAAATGGTGTAATATGAAAATGCAGAAGATCCACCCTGTACAATCTACATATTTATTTCGGTTTTTACTAATGGTGGTCGACAGGCCATAGGCCTGTTAATTACTTGCGAAAAAAGTCAAACTTAAGAACCGCATAATTCTATGTATAGCTGCTCCAGCATGGTTTCTCTTTTCTCAGATGAACGCAAAACTCAATGCTCAACGTTTAGGTACTTTTATTTAAAATTCGCCTTTCTTAGGTACTAAAATAAAACATTCGTTTTCAAGAAGCTCTCAAAGAAGACGTGAGTGGTTCATCTTTCATCTGTTCTAATGAAGAAGATGAGTGTACAAAACCAAATAGCATAAACAAGCATTATCCATTTTGCAAAAACAGTAAAGAGTGAAACCGAGACTTGGAATTTCCTGTCCAGAATATTCAACGAATTCAGCTGCATACAGAATCTGGAATTCGTATCCGATGAATAAGCAAGAAATACAATAGTGTTCGGCGGAATGCAGAAAAGGCAGAACAAGACAATGATACGGAACGTTCTCCTGTACGAGTAGTAACTAGTAACAGGTTCGGTTCACGTCTTTACTTGAGCAATGGGTTTCGAATGTAAACCAAAAACATGTTCGAACAAGATTTGAAAATAAAAATGGCGTGTTCTGATTTTTTAAATCTTTAAAATTAAAATTTTGTTATTTACATGAATCTAATGTAAAAAATATAAACTGTCAATTTTTTCAACGCAATTTCGTAAAATTTTATAATGCTGAACAGGAGTCACTTCGAAAAAATTAGAACCAAACCCGTGACCTGGCCTAGATTTATATGGCTGTCAAGGATATTCTCGAGATTCGGAATGTTACAAAAAGGGTTCACTTTTTTTGGTACGACGACGGTAGGAAGACAAGGCCTTCGGTAGTAAGTATATATGTAGGAATAACTCTACTCTACTTGAGCGTTACCTTGGCTCGGATTAGACACGGGTAATAAGCACCTTTGTGTGGCATACATAAACATAAATACGGGATATTTACATCTTTTTCAGATTCATAATTCCTTCTTCTAAATGGAATGGAATGTGAGGGATAAGTGGACTTAAAAGGGCCCATTATTCACCTAGTTTCACTTCGTTCGAAAGTAAACGTTTAAAGAGGTTTCCTGAGCTTAAACGAAGAGAAGAATACCCTCCTGTGTAATTCCAGTTCCGACAAGTTAATCATACAAATACTTTCCTAATAGCGGTACAATAAGCTGAGCACCTAATTACAGTGTAACGCGTAGCAGCATGTTTTTAAATAAAACATTTGAACATGTTGTACAATGGTTTTCATTTTGATGAATAGAACTAACAATGATGAATGATGAATGACTCGAAAACCAAATACTGTGACACAAACACCGGATAACCGATGAAATCAGCGCTAAGCCAAATGACAAATCCGCGCCAGAACCTACACGTGCTGACAGAAGGGCTAGAAGTTCGTGCTTGCTGTCTACATTGGTTAGAGGATAAGGTAGGGCATTTAACTTTTGTGTATGGCTAAATAATGTACATACTTAGATAAGATCCTTAATGTGTTGCCTGATTAAACAGTTTATAGTTCTTTATTGTAATTTCACCAATTTTATTGGAACGATAATTTTGATCAGCGGTATATATTTGGTGGTAGTGTCATTTTCAGGTTCTCTATAATGCCAATACTCCTCAAACTATACTGTTACTTGTGATATATATTTCCGGATTAATGACTCAGTCTTAGAATGCAAAATCAAAATAGAATCATTTAATTCAACTGATGAATATGTACTAAACTCATCAAGATTATTTAAAGTAGAATTCACTAAAATATCCATAGTTTATGTGTTGGTTTCAATTTGAATGTGAAATGTGGAATATGTTCTAAACAACTGTACTTGAAATTCTTTGCTGTTCTGTTTGGCCTTGAATTTTGAACTATGTAAATCAAGCTCAAGCTGTCAAGGGTGTAATAAATATGCAAGTAGCTATGCTTGTTTCGTATACTTACTAGAGACTAGAGTAAAATTTCAGTTCACGCTCAAAACGCCATAAATATTTGGCACATTGACAAAATCAAGCAAATAGCACATATACAGAATTTAATAGAGAAATGTGTTGACAGTTGAGAAAACATGGTTGTTTAGAATTTCGTATTACGTAATAGAACTGAGAAAGAAGACCAAGGTCGAGGCGAGATCTGATCTTGGATTTTAAGATTGAAGGTTGAGGTGTGAAGATCTCAACTTTTTCGGATCACTTCTGTTTCTCGTTTCTTCTGTTGGACTTTCTGGTTAGGTTAATAAAATTTCTGGGGTTTCCACTTGGTTGGAGATACCAGAGCTTTGTACATTATAAAAATATAGCTACTAGCTACACAATGGGTTCCTGGTCCGTTCAATTATTATGTTTTCGTACCCTTCATCTTCTTTACACTTTGGACCAGCTCCCAGCTAGCTCCCTGGAACCTGTTGCAGCAAACTAAAAACCAACGGATGATCGGATGATGAGAAAGGAAAATCTTTATAAAGGGAATAGGGAATTATATTATAACCTGGGTTCAATGTTTGAAAACGTTGATTTTGAAGTGGTAGATGAAGAAAATTGTTGGGAAAGGAATGCTAGCCGGGTTTTTGGCCTGAAGGACTCAAAAGATTTTTCTGAATGAGAAGACGGATGCTGGGGACTTGAAGGGAAACCCTCCAAGGGCCTTTCAGTCGAACGTCTGAAACGTAGACACTACGAAAGTGGCGTTTCCAAAACAATTTGTATGCTATTCCATATTCTTAGGTTACCCTAAGAAAAATTTAGTATAAAAGGCTACTAACGATAACGACTCAAATTCTACGAATAGCTTATTAAAAAGTGTTTTAAACTACTCTAATGATCAAATTGTATGATCAAACTTATAAAAATCATTTGTAAAGCCGATTCGGTAAAACAATCCCACCAATTTATAATATGTATGCAGTTTTTCTTTAAATTCAAAATTTGCATAAACTTCCAAAGATTCTGAATCAGTAAATTCTAAATAATGATAGTGGGAAATTCGGGAAGACTAAAAAATTGGTTGCACACAAAAATCTGAAGGTCCAACACTTACTCGCATGCCTTAATTAGCAAAACGAGTGCAAATTTATAGAGTTACGATAGTTTGTTTAATATGTTAGGATCGTACAGTACCTCGCGGCAATTCCACAATCTTGCGAAGCGTCAACTAAAAACAAAATATCGTGCATACTCAGAACCAAATTCGTCTTCTGATTTTGACTTAACAATTTAGGAAAATACTTCCTGCATTAACCTCATAACATTAACCTAGCCACCTTGTTTCGGATGCTTCATTTTTCATTACAGCTGTTAATGCAGCAGTAATGAACCATTCGAATCTGTGACCCAACCCACGCCTATTAAGACTCAAGTCTCCGTCTAAGATTTCCCATTATTCATCTCTGCCGGGACGAGAACGAGACCCCAAAATTCAGAGACAGACGAAGACGAAGTGAATAGACGCAGTCAAGCAAAGAAAAGGAAGAAAATCTCGGTAGGAAGATCAGAACGAACGAATCTTTGAGAAGATGATGAGAAATAAGGGTGCTATTTACGAGGAGGGCCCTTAATAAGAACAAGGGATGGATGGAGACCATGAACCCATTTAGCCTTTTACTAAAAGACTCCGACATCCCAACCAACTAACCGTTTTTTCTTCTCTTCATCATTTTTTCAGAAAACATCAACAAGTGTGAAACGATTCCAAGTAGTGTGGAAATGAGAGCTTAAGTAGTACACGGAGGATACATACCTACATTTTTAGCTCTTACTTTGGAGGGTACAGCGTACTTTGCCATTGATCTCCGCCGACCGCCTACGAAGTAGTAGCTCCTTGACTCGGGACGGGATGTCGCGTCGGGATGCATTTAGAGTTAAAAATAGTTTTGCGTCTTATTTAATTAACGCTCATTACGATTAAGATCTGGATTCATTAAGGCTGAAACTTTGCTTAGAAATCAAAGAATGATGATGATGTGATTGATGAAATACACTACCACGGAGAGATACAGTGGGTGAAAAAGCAGTTCCCATTCAACACGGAAAACTCGTGCTTAGAAATCTTATCAAGTACTAAAGGAACCAAACCCAACCCGCCGCCCTTACGCCGCTACTTTAAAGTTTGTTTCTGGCTCAGTGGCATGATATCCGTAAAATGGATGCTTAATATCTCATGGAAAGACTAGTTTGCACTGAAAACTGAAATTTATTACTTCAATTATTATGGAATTTGATTGTTAGTTGTTAGTAGTTCTTTACTTACGAGTTTAACCAAAAAATTGAAAATAACAGATAATGGTGAAGTTATTTCGAGACTATCAAAAGACTTGCCTTTTCGGCAATTAAATTTTATGAGTATGTGCTATTCTTTTCACATAAATTATCCATCCATCATAGGAACAAAATTGAAAAAATGGTAAGAATTCATTGATTGAGAACTGGCACTAATTAGCACGTGAGTGGAGGCCACTTGATTAGCTGGATGTGAGAAGGTCAGGCGGCATGTGTCCACTCTCGTTCACGGCACGAAGAATCACACGACCGGAAGGCAAAACGCTCATCCGAGTAATCGATCCATTGTGAAGCGTGATGCGGAGCCAGGCTTCACCCGGGAACTGCATTGCACTAAAAATCAAACAATTGGGATGACTAACTTTTTCACTATCCTCCTTGCGAGCTGTATTTGGTTAGGCACAGGCAGGCATGGTTCTAAGCTTTTCAAACATGTTAGTCGAACATCGATCATGGAACCTGGAACTTACCGACAGATGATGTAGCGTATGACATTGGCGTGACAGACGATGAGTTCGTAAGAGTCTTCCTTTTGTTCTGGAGGAGCTCGGTGCACGTACTTACGAAATGCTGCCTCAATTCTGGGTCCATCTTGGTAATACTCCTCAAAATAGATACAATTCGTAAAGATCAAGTTAACCCAGTATTCTAATATTTCTAATTAAATAATTAGATATAGCATGTTTTCGAGAGAGAATGGTAAGCTACGGCGTCTGTATATTCTGGAAGGCAGATGCATGTTACATGCCAAAGAATATATTCGAATGAACATAAGCGATTCAACTTACATATAACTCCGGCTTCCAGTGAGAGACGGGTGGGTCTGGTGGGACAGGCGGACCTTCTCGCAAGATTGGATCCACATCAAATGTTTGATCACAGCCCTTTTCAAGGATTTCCTTTCCAATAATTTCAGACGTCTGGAGAGCTCGAGCCATGTTGGACACAGTAAGATTATTGAACTTGATGCCCAACTCTTTCAGTCTCTTCCCTGTGGCAGCAGCTTGGACCTGGCCGAGTGCAGTCAACGTGCGCTCAGCATCTGTAGCGCCTTCCATGTCGTACTGTCCATGACGAATAAAGATGAGATGGCGAGTAGCACAGGTCTTGTACTTCTCAAGGTCAGGTGGC
>JAQFYU010002775.1:0-11177 GCA_034694905.1 Ceratophysella granulata
ATATTGGGTCACTCTATTAACGCAAGCAGACTACTTGAACTGGAAGGTTGATGCAAGATTGAATAACCTTGAGGGGTCAAAGAAAAAATAAAATTGGCTAATCACGGGGTCACGGTACGGTACGGTACTTCCTTTATTAATACCAAATACCACTCACAAATATACCTGTCAATTTATTAAGAATATATTGCTTAAAACAATTTAGTGCTCATCTGCTCTTGTGAAAACAATTAGCTTAAAGGTCAATAGTAAAACCATTCCTAATGTTCGACGTAACATTTGATTATTTGACTGAAAGAAATGTCCAACTTGTATTCTCAGCGGTCGCAAAGAAACAAGGATTTTCTTCTGAAGTTTCGAAGCGGTGTGAAGACTTTTCAAATTCAAAATTCGCAGAAATGCTTTCGAATTTGAATACACAGCAGCGTCATTGGGAAGCGCTGTCATAATACAAGTAGCTAGAAGCATAGCCGACGTCATGATCAAGTATAGTGCTTGAGTTGAGATTTGTTCCCGAAATCGAATAATAATTAAGTTACACATTGCAAGTCCCGTGACAATGTTGAATTGAAACAGCAAACGACCCATGTCTCTGAAACAGGCGTTGAACTGATTGTTGATTAGCAGAAGGCTTCGATAGGTCTTGATTTGGTCATTGACCAATTCAGCGGAAAGGCTTGTTTTACTATTTTTGATATGTGACCTATGCAAAAAAAATTGAATTTGAATTTAAGGCCGGAGGAAGGTTAATATGTGTGGGTAACCTTAGCGTAACCAGTTGTTTTGAAGTTACAATGGAGTAGACATTGAAGAAAGTGAATGGTAACATTGCAGTTTGACACAAAAAAAGGGAATTGAAAAATTCGTAAATTGCACATAACGTGGTCAAAGCTATTTTAGAGAATGGCCTGGTTAAATCCATAATTTCATGTAGATATGAATAAAGGTATCTAGAACTTAAGGGCGATTTAATGAAAAGAAGTGTGGCACAGATGCCGCTGTTGCAGGTTGAAATGAAAATTCCAATCATCAAACGTCTTTCCGATGTTCCACTTCCCCCAGTGACCACTTTCGTCTTGGTATCATCTTTGGTATCGGGCTCTGCAAAATCGACTTCAATATAACATATATGTAGCATAACCAATATTAGAACATTAAAAATTGTTTGATGTGAGTTAATTCACTGACCTTGACCTTCTGATTCTTTAAAAAATATAAAATTCGTAAGAAAATTAGCCATAATATGACCCTCTATAGAAACAGTCTCCAGAGAATGCGCTGCTGTTGTAAACATTCCTTGAATCCAAATTAAATCCAAAACCATTTCCTCAATTGAAGTATGCGGCGTGAAGCAGAACCGCAACAGTTGAAACGTCAAGTAGCATATTGCATTGATGGACCCCATTCGAATGACCCATTTCCGCCACTTGGATCCATTAGAAACAAATTTATGGCTCACTGGATCGTATTCAAACGCTTGAAATAGAAGTATTCCACAGTTTTTAAATAAATTCATTAAATTGATCTTTAAGGACATTTTATATCGGAATTTTAATTTCTTGTATTTCCGCTTAGGTAATGGCGTAGCAGCAGTAACCGAGATTGAACCTGTGTTCATTGTGTATCTTCTAGAATAAAACTGAATATTTTCATTGGACAACTATAAACGATCGTCTAGATGTGCTCATAACGTGAGAGAACTGTGTAGCCAGAAGCTACTCAATTACATACCATTACGTTGACCAAATTATTAAAGGCAGATTGCAGGTAACGATTGCATGTTCAGCATATTCAAATCGAAAACTATACGTGCATGTATGATTATGATTATATGTACATTGGGAACTGGTACCACCAGACGATGTTTTATAGCATTTTCTGAACTATTAAGAATTTACATGACATTAACATTGCAGACCTTGGGTATAGCTGAGTTACACTAATTGGAATGGAAATGTGGATTTACGATACACGTGGCAAAATATTAGCCAGACGAGATATAATTTAATTCGTATGAACTATTTCAGCATGACGCGCATGACATTGAAATTGTTTTAAATAGGTCCCTAGTTTAGCACGGAGAGTCAATCAAAGATTCAAATATTCATTATGTAGGTAGTAGGTACCTACATAAAACACTGCAAGCGCCATCTACAGTCACAAAATCAACACAGACTCCAGCTCAAGTACCCTTAACTCTATAAGAATTCAGTTTCCATAGTTTCCATAGTATTTTTTGAAAATAGGAGCAGAAACTTATCTGCTTCAGTATCTTTTATTTAAAACCGCGTTTGGAATTTAATATAAATAGGTTTGAGCTATAAACGACACAACACTAACTAACTACATAAGGCCAACGATGCGTTGACAGAGGACACCCCTCTTTTTTCAGGTCTAATGACGACCAGTAGCTAATTTCATGATACACAGGTGTATTTTACTTGGCATAAAAGCCTAAATTTTCTACTGATTACCAAGAGTAAGTACAATCTCACGGATAGTGATCTAAATCCAGTCTTATTATGATTACGAGGAGGACATAGCTGTAAATTGAGTAGGCGCACGGTGAAAAAATTCCAAACGGCATTATCCTGTTCAATAAATTAATGTGTCGGAGGTCATCAGTTTTGCCCACCGATCTCAGTTTCCAGGATCAACATGATTTGAGTTCAATGATGTTGATGCGTGATTCGGCAATTCTCGCTTCTGAACTCCAGCATTATTGCGTTCAATTAGCGTGGAAGCCGACTGAAAAAAAGGTATTTAAAGTAGTCTACTAGCATTACAGAATTAAGTTCATTTGATTTTTTAAAATGGACATTATTCGAAAATTCAAGTAAATTAATTTGCCTAATGAACTTACGGGCACAACTGTCCAGTCCTGAACACCAAACCCTCCGAACAAGGAGGCTCCAGGTGGAGGTGGAGCTAGAAGCATAAGTAAATGGTCATGTATCAGTAATTCGTAATATTAAATTGCGCTGCTCACAAGTTTTTATAATGTATACTATTTTGCCTTCGTATTATGAAATTCGTCGATAGGTATAGTGGCCTATTGCTTAAAGCAGCCTATCTGATCATATATTTCTACGAATTTTGTAAGGAAAGCACATCCTTTAATTTGATGACTCAACTCATAATTGTTGCATTATCCCATATGCGAGCGTATAATTTTACGGATATCGGTTACCATGTCGTACGGGTCTTTCAACGGATATTCTTGAGTGCTGGCGGCTTCCCTATGTTTCTACGCAAAAGTAAAGCTAGTCGGATAAATCGGATTCGGACGTCCGACAAAAATTGACACAGCTCATCCCGAGCAAGTCAGTCAAATCTATCTTTAAGCACCATCATGGCCATCCGAAAGAAGGTCATTTACCAAGCGTGGAATCAAGAGCTAATCTGTCGCCTGAGTGCACAAGGAGAGAATCAAGGTTAGGAGGATCATTAGAAACTTTACATGAAGACAGTTGTCTTCTTTTCTTTCTGCACAGCTAAGCTCGCGTGACTCGTACAATAATGACTGGGTCAGTCAGGGCTACATTTGGCATAGCAGTGGCAGCGAAAGTTCAAAATCAAGATGGAAATAAGGGATACAGAGCTTTAGTCTCAGAGTTGACATATTACGGCAAAATCTGTCGGTATGATTCTGGCATAAATCCTTGATCACGTCACGTGTCATGCTTTGGCCCAATGACTCGAGCTCAAGAATTCACCTATCGCATCCGCTTTTTGCTTTTGGCAACCAATGGCTCCAAAAGTAGCTTTGGCACTGCAAAATATTTATAGAAAATTGGTGACAAGAAACCACTCATACCTTCCATAAACGGTTCATCCGTCTGTGGATCCCATCCTCCAAATAGATCCAGAAGCGTTTGACCCGTCTGAAGAAATCCCCAGAAGTCACTAGGAGGTGGATTGTAGGGTCTGCGCGGAACACGCCGATTCTGTGTGTTTTCCACCTCACGCTCATTAATGAGCGAGAGGCGACAAGTAGGACAGTTCATGCTGACCAGGAGCCACTTCCGGAGACAGGCCGTGTGGAACGTGTGCTTACAAGGAAGAACCTTTGGCCGTTGACTCTCATTCGAATCCCAGCAAATGGCGCAGGTGCTCTCTCGATCTCTTTCGAATTCTCCAGGCTGGAAATCTGGATATCTAGAATCGAGATAAAAAGTAGTTTTTACAGTTGAATGTTGCCAAAGCCTCATAAAAAATAGAATTATTAGCGTTCCGCATCCTATGAAACTTCCTTCAATGTATTTGCATCTACTGCTTTACATTGTGGTTGTTGATCGTGAAGGCTAATAAAACTCATGCTCATGGGAAGCTTGATACATTATCATCTGAATTTCTTAATACCGAAGAAGAATAGAGGATTAGCGGATTAGCCCTTGGATCTTTCAACTCAGAATCAGAATCCTACATCTCGGTCTACAGAACCGTGAAGCATGACGTTGTATCTTGATAATGAAGTTAGGCCAAAACAAAGATTCAATTGTTTTATTAACCTCATTTCCTGGTAACAACAAGCAGTGGCAGTAGTAATAAAATATAGAGTTTTCAGCGCAGTGGCTAATAAAAATCATTGAAATTCATTATTAATGCTGGAATACGAGTGTATTATATAAATTATTCAGAAAGATGCGAATTTGGTTTAACAACATAGCAGATTCGCATCTCCTCCCTGATTAAATTCTACAAGCCAAGCCAAATGTCAAGCTCAGCACAATTTCGAACAGCAAGCGTATTACAGGGAAAGTTTTAGAATCTTTAAATGCCTCTCGGATTTAAAAAAAAAAGCGATTGGCAAGTTAAGAAAAGATGTAGGGCTATGGATACATCGTGTATTCGAAATAACTGATGTTCAACAATTTGTCATCAGCCCTGAACTTTTCGGTCATGGTCCAACCTAAGGGGCCTTACCTTTTTAAACAGGGAATGTAATACCAGACATTAGGTCGAGGACAGAGAGGGACAGAGATCCCCTTTATTTACCTGAATTTACTCAAGACATGGTACTTCTCGGCTACAAATTACTAAGAAGGAAAACGGAAGTTTCAAAGGGCATAAAGATTGAAGGCCATGGCCAACCAACGGGACCCTTTACAGAAGGTTGAAGGTTACATCCTCCAATAACAAAGCATTATTCTGTTGTGTATGTAAACGAAACTAAACAATACAAACTCTGATTTGGAAGATACTACTCTACTGGTAGAAGAAAACCTATTGAACATTACTCATAAAATTCTGATTGTCATAAAAAAATACAGATATTTCTAGAGAGTGATCTTCCCAAAATACGAAAATGTGGGAGGTCAGACACCTCATTTAAAAAACTTGAATTTATTTCAAGTGTGAACTTGTCGGTAGGCTACAAAAGTATTCAGAGCGCATCTCAGCATGTTACCTACCAAGAAAGAGAAAAACACTGGTATCTTTAAATAGAAATTCAATAATTCCTTTAATTGCTCTTCTGTACACAAAATATGACTGCATTCTTACATGTCGATGGCACGAAAACAAACAATTAGTGGAGGTACGCTAATATTTAGCCATTACTTAAGTGGAGGAATGGAAAGTTTTAATTGGGAATGAGAATGAGAAACTGTAAACAGAGCCTGAACTTACTGGTCAATGTGTTCTGTGAGCCAGGTATAGGATTGGCGCTTCTTCAGAATTCCATGAATTTGTCTTACGCGAGCACGCATCTGGAGTGACACTATCAGAGAGGTCATGGAGAGGAACAGGTTGCAGCAAATTAACATGTGCACGTGATGAAGCTGAAAAATTATCAAGGCTTCTGTTTATTTTTCACGGTTTAGGAGAATTCAAATCACGGATCCTCGCCCTTCAAGGTGAAAAACTTACAAGGTCAAAAAGAAGAGCAAATAGGTCAAAGTAGAAGTTGATTGAATGAGCAATGGAAGCGTTGACTTCCTCCCGTGGATTGGGTCCAGCGCGAAGTAGACCTTCGTCTTCGTCGGAGTCCTCATGTGTGTCTTCGAATTTTAAACCATACTTGAATGTGACCTGGTCGAAGACACAGACGGTCAGGGCATGGAAGGTCTGGATCACGAGCAACCCGATTTCACATAACATGAACACGGTGCTATGGAGTCCTAGGTTGAAGTCATACGGTGACCCTTCCACGGGTTCCGGTACTTCTTCTTCATCCTCGTGGCTGTAACTGATTTCAAACGAAACAAGCATTTAAATTGCAAACATTTGCTTCTAGAACTATTTGAAGGATTAAGATGTTGAGCCAATACCTGGTTGGTTGCTCAGGTGCAGAGCTCATGTACCATCCGCAAACTGCTAAGAAGAGTGCAATCGACGTGAAGAAAATAAAAAACAGAAGACCCAGAATCCGACGTCTTCGGACTTCTCCGTCTCTCGTCCAATCGTTCATCAGGATCAACTACAAAAATACCAGATGATTGGAATTATTAATTGCAAACAGTCGTTAACATTTTATATCATTTAGATGAACAACAATTTATGCATTTCTCCCACCTATTGACAAACACCCGAAATATCTATTACTTGGAGACTACCATATGCAGGGTAGGTGCGAGAATAATTGGAAAATACTTCTGATTGAAAGAAGCAAAAGGTGCCGGGGCTAATGAACCTTGGTTTATTAAAAAAATGTGGAACTGATTCATGATCATTTCTAATGTTTAAAGAAAATTTGTAGCTGTACCAATTAATTCTACTGACATGGGCAATGGGACATTGAAGAATATTCCAGCAACAGCCATAAAAACTGGTAGTCTTAAATTCTAAATTTTTAAATAATTCTTCAAGTCACAGTGTTTTCAGTCATTTTTTTTGTAAGTAATCAATTTTCGTAATCCGTTTGGCTAAGTGTGAAAAGGATCATAATCAATCAGAGGCATATATTAAAATCATAAAGCTCCTTCGATATTACATATTTGAAATACATACAAACTCGCTGAGTTGCGTTTTGCTAGCTTGGAACGGAATGATAATCCTTGCGTCCATCCTGTATATTTATATCAGTAATCATAATATTTACTTAGGAAATAGCCATAGCCATAAGTCAAAAAGTTCATAAGTCAGACATTTGCGACGTAGAAGTATTTGAAATATACATATCGTAAGATAGAGTCTTAAGATTCGACCACAAATGCTGACTTCAGTAGTATGAACATGATGAACACACCCTAGCCATTTGTTTTTGCTGATCCAACTATGTTGTATGTAGCTTGCACTGTATATGTTTTTCTGATCTTTGACATCCTGTGACATAATCCTATCTAGCTTGGCCTGGCTGAGGATAAATGTTAAAATTAGAAAAGATCGGATCGATGTATGATGTGAGATGTGAGTTCGCCTTATGTATATGTATCATCCCAGATGTATACAATTCTTCATGTATTAATAACTACCTCTACCTAGTAGTAGGTCAAGCATGATAATATTATGATCAGGTGTGCAGCAGCATTTTGATTCCAAGGTCTTCCACTATTTTAGCCGATGCCGTAAGGCTCACATCACACCAAGATGAGTTCAGAGAACAATGCAAATTTCATTCCAAACGTCGTTTTGCACAGAATTGTACAGCACATGTACCCAACACGTGAATCCATTCAGAACTCAGGATTAGCAAAACAAAATACAAAACAGAACCCTTTGTCAAGAGGAACCAATGATTGTAATTCGAAACAATGACTGTGCAGAATTTGCTATCATTCTTTATTTCGGGAAAAGCCTGCCACTGCCAGTACTGCTGCTCTGTTATAATTTGGCTAGTGCAAAAACCAAGTGCATATCCTTAAGTATATATAATGTTATATATATATGTAGTTAGTATATCCTATGGCAAAAACATACTTTACATACATGATCAGCAGCATAAGCACTAGAAAAAAATATACCCCACATAGCTTGGTGGTAAATGCCCAGTTTTCCAAGAAAATTGGTGGGAATACCAAATCCGCTAGTGAACTATTCACAACTATTTAAAATGAATTACGAATACTTACATAGTTGTGCCTTTCTTTGGAAAGCTGTCTCGCAATTTGGAGAAGCACAAGAATGGAGACGAAGAATATCCAGCCCAGTGCATCTTCAACTTCTTGAACGTTGACCACACCGAAGACGAAGACAGTTTTATAGAAAACGAGATTCCAGAACTGGTCCTTGACATTTTCCTGCTCAGATGCTCTCAGGTTCCCGAATACGTTCTTCTGAACTGAGTGACTCAGGAGAATCAGCAGGCAGTACATCAGGTTCACCAAAGGCTGTAAATTACACAACGATATTAATGGTAATACACGTAAAACTCAAAGTTTCGGATCGGAGAACTGAGCAAACTTGAAAATCAACTAAACTCAACTTGATGTTACTAGTTTTAATACTGATTTCATAGAATTATGTACTTACCTATAGTTTGAATTATGTTTTATGTGCATTGCATGCCTATTAATTTTAACCGGTTAGTATTCCAAATCTTAAAATCGTCATGGTGTGTATGTATAGTTACTGCAAATTCTGCATATACAATGCATATCACCCAGGTACTTGGTATCTGCGTGACATTTAATTATTATACACAGCTTCTAATTTTTATAAACTTTTATAAGTTCAACAGAAGTGCATGATTGAACTTTACTTGTTGGACAGTCGAGTGTGTACAATTCATTATGTATAATAAAATGTACAAAACAAAAAAAAATCATGAATATTAACAACCAATTTTACATAAGATCTGCACAGCGCACAATTTATATATTCGCTAGCCATATAATTATACAAATTAGTCAAATAAAATAGATATGCAAAAAAGCAGACAGCCTAATGTTAAAAGATTACGCACGTGTGCGGCTCTTTATGCATTAGCTATACAATAGCCAACTTAACTTTCCATAGCTAACATTTAGTTTCATATACCTTATATAAAAAATCAAAATTCACCAGCTACTTGTCCATTCTCGTCGCTTCAGTGCCAATTTTAAACAAGCAAATGACGATATTGCACGCACTATTTTTCTATTTATTTCTTAGTTTTTTTTCTTGTGCTTTGATCCATGTACCTCGGCTCGGGGACTATGTACTTATGTACATGTAATGTAAGTGTGCCATGCCATTGATTAACGTTAAGCTGGCGCATTGCAGGCATGACACACGCATGCATGCTTGTATTTCTTATAAAAGCTATTATGCGCAATGTTTCTATTGATAAATGCCTTCATGGCTTTTCACCAGTTGTAAAATATTTATCTTTAAAATTAAATCGGGCGTAACAACGTATACTAAAGCTGATGCAATTGCATTCAATTTCAAGCACCATCAAAACTACTTCATGAAACCCCCTGTATTTCCGCAAGGTCATCTACATAACAGTCTATTCAGAAAACCGGCTAAACAGAAAACCCCATCTATTCTTGAGGTATGAGATGAACTGAATAACGAGTTGATGTTGAAGTTGAAAGTGAAAGAGGAAATTAATATGATCCTGCCTGCTGCTGTTCGACGTTCGACTTCAAATCTCGACGCAGTTATCTAACTAATCTACTCACATTAAATATTAAATACTACAAGTTGAAATTGAAAGGAAGGAGCAGCGTGAGTCAGAGTCAGAGTTCTCAAAGGGATTATTGCACAACACCGCATGTTCAATTACCAGGTCGTCCGACCTGTTTCACTACATAAGATACAACAACAAGAGTGGAAATGCATTGATAACTTGAAGCAGAATTTGCAAAGGTATGTGTTCCATTTAATTTTGGGAAGGAAGGTGAGAGGAGATCCTGTGCATTATGTATACAACCCTTCATCTGCTCCTGCATTCATGCGTTATTGGTGTCGCGAATTCTTGAATGTGACGCAATAGTGGAAGCAAGTACTTGTGAGAATCGTGCGACTTGTTGTGTCTCAGAATAAATCAAATAGTTTCTGACGTCTGGTGCTCACGCACAATGGAAACGTTTTAATTTCCACTACTAAACAAGTAGCAACAAAGAAACAAATAAGAATATAATCCTTCGCAAATGCGCAAAGTTTCTATTGAGAAAAGGTAGAAAATAGAAGGCCTATTTTTAAAACTAGGTCAGGTTGCATCAAATAAATTTAACCTTTTGCTTTACGGTTTACGATGATGTTAAGATGTAATTTTCTAACTCATCAATCAAAATTAGTTGATAAATCCAAATTGTGGCAGGTTTCAGGTTTGGCAACACTGCGTTCAGATTAATTATTGAACTAATCAAACGGAACAGGTAACAGGTCAAATCCACAAGGTTAAAAAACCAGAGCAACCAATAACGTAACGACAACAACAAAAAATCCAAAAATTAGATGATTAAAATTTAAAATCAAAAAATTCTGAAGTATTTTTATTTTATCTGAAATTAAAATATGCATCTGGAGAAACATAGTAAAGCATTAAACAGCATTATTGTTCCGCCTGATTTAAAAGTGAACAAGGAATCTTTGTCGTGCCATGCCGTTTTTAGCGTTACTAATACATCATTGAATTATGAGCGACCTAGAACTTGAGTTGATCGAGTGAAAGGGAAAGTAGTACCTAATCTCACAAAATACTGGTAAGTAACTAGTACGTTCAGAGTTCAGATGATGTCAAGGAGATATTATGATGTACGATATACGTTACGTGGATTTTTATACAGCTGATTGAAACAAGATGAGAAATGAGATGTAGAAGAATCTCATAATTGATCATTAAGTAAGTCTGGCAAATATTTAGTAGGTCGAAGTCGAAGAATTAATTCACTCTGCAGCTTGTGGTACTTAAATAATTCCACACGAATCAGATGTCAGATAATCTCTCCTCATCACGGTTCGAGCAGAGAAATCAAAATTAGGTGCACTTATATCGAATTAATCTAATCAATCATGATTTGCATGGGAGTTCAGTTGAAGTACATTACAGACTGCAGCCTAAGAAATTTTATTTGTTTCCTGAGTTCTGAACAAAAATTCTCGCTGTTTTGAAAACAGAATACGATAATATTTGTGCCAAATATTGAACTACTTAACTACAATATATAATACCCATTACCAATGTATACCGGTCAATATTTACCAGAAAATTCGAAAGTAGTTCATTTCTATGAGAAAATTCGTAGACGATTCTCACGATGCTTCTTTTGTAAGTTCACTCTACAGGAAAGAAGACAGTTAAGTTA
>JAQFYU010002776.1:0-11176 GCA_034694905.1 Ceratophysella granulata
GAGTTGAGAATCGAGACTTGCGATATGACTCGAGTTGAGAATTGAAACGAGTTGAAATCCAAATCGGATTTTAGTAAGATGAGTTAAGAATCGAGACTTGCGATATGACTCGAGTTGAGAATCGAGACAGGATTCTTTAAAAATTACAATATGACCCGAGTTGATGAGAATCGAGACAGGATTCTTTTTAAATTGTGATATGACCCGAGTTGAGAATCGAGACAGGATTTTTGAAGATTGCAATGACTCGAGTTGAGAATCCAAACCCGTTTTTTATTGGTGGAGAATTGTGGTTTTTATAGTTGAGAAAAAAAAGAACGCCTTGAGAGGATATGAATTGAGAATATGAGTAATGTCACAAGTTGAGATGTTAAGTTGAGAATCGAGTGAGTTTTGATCTCCAAAGGCGGAATTCATGATTGGAGACCTAAACATTGTTAAACATTAATTGAGGAAGTTCACTCTTACCACATTGGCGGGTTCTAATCTGAGTAGCATGTACTACTGACGTCTACAGATAAGGTCCCATTCTACCACAAAAGTTGAAGGGCACAGCAGGTGGTAAATGAGTATTAATTTGCTGGTGAAAGCGGGTTGTGACAGCTCGCTTCGCGTTCTTTCCAAGTCGTTTACGGTTCAAGTTAGGTGTCAGATTCAATTATGTAGAACACTTGAAGCTTGTCAACTCAAATTAAGACTCAGTCAACATAGGAATTTCCTCGATAAGAAAGAACGAAGTTCGTGGAGCCTTGACTTTGCTCCACATCTCCAGCCATGTATAACGACGTCTACTATGTATGAATGAATGGATGTAAAAATTCTGGAAATGCTTGATAATTCACAGGTTTGAGAAGCTGGAGCTTGAGTACGTCCCCAGGTGTCAATACGACGCCGTTCACCTGTTCAACGGTCGACTGATCAATGAAGAGGCCCGACTGGGCAGTTTCTGTGGTAACATGACAGAGAGCTTCCGTCGTATCATGTCCACGTCCAATTGGATGACAGTTCAGTTTGTCACGGATTGGAGCATTCATCTCGGTGGATTCCTGGCCTCAGTCGACTTCACGATCGGTTAGTACAGAGATCACTCACTCAAAACATGTAATGTAATGTCAAGGAGTCATGTTCCCTTTCCCACCGAATCTTGTTCAATTCCATCCGCCGTGGGCGTGAGAAGTTCCAATTTCCTCTTCTCCTCCCAATTCGTCCCAAATCCGTCAATTTTGATTCCTCCTAACTAAGTTTAACTTAAAGTCCAAATTGGAGAGAAAGGTCTAACTATGTGGAGAAAGTTTGGTTGAGTCTCCAATTTCCATCCAATTTCCCATCAACCGAATGCGTAGAAAACCAAATGGGAAAGTAGTGGATGATAAGGGAAGAAAGGTGGGAAGAGGAGAGAAAGCAGAAATCCTCCACAAATCCCTCTCTCCACTTTCTTCTTCATTCACCAAATAACAAATTCCAAAAGTGTGAAGAAGTTCCAAACGAAGACGGGACGGATAATCAGTCAACCAACACTTTATGCGCACCATTTACTACCCAAAATCTTATCAACCAGACACACATAAAAGACACATCCAATCCATACAACACCAGAACGGTCACATGTCCTGTTTATCTCGCCCTTTCCGTTGGGAATTTGAAAAATTTTAAGAAAAGAAAGCCTTTGTTTGTTTGTGTTTTTCGTATCTTGGATTTAAAAAAAAATAGAATGCGGTTGATGGACGTTTACTATTACGAAAAGGCTCGTATGAGCCCACTTCAAATTTTTACTAAAATATGCAACAAAATGCCTATAGCACTATACACTAAAAATTGGAACAAAGATGGCTGTAGTAACTAAACACTAAAATTTGACCCGAAAATAGTAACATATGCGCTAAGTTAAAATTTGTATTAAGAACCATTCAAATAAGCACTAGAATATGTGCCAAACATGAAAGTATATGCACCTCAAACTTTGGACACAATTATATGCGTAATTTTTTAAGTACAATATGCGTCACAAATACCAAATACGATAGTACATACATGAATTGCACCATGGCTGCGAATATATCGGACTAGTCACTCAAATATGCAATGAAACCTGAATGAAACACATTTTTATTGTAAAAAAAATACACTTATATATCTCGAAAAAGTTTATACTGGATATAAAATCGAATCAGCCAAGTTGCCTAAACACAAAATAATGTGAAAAATAAAAACTTAAAATCAATCCGCGAAAGTTTTTGCGATTCCAAAACAGAGTATTGCGTAGAACTAAAAAGCGGCTCACATTTTTTAGCAGAAAACTAATAAATCAGAAATAATACCTTCAAAAATGACAAAGTTGCAGTAAATGGGTACTGTTAGTGTTAAAAACACAAAAATATCACCGATTTTTGAAAAACTTAATACAAATACGCACTACTTTTACTAACATCAAATACACTTTGTAAAAATTACGCAGTAAAAAAATTTGGCAATTTAAACCAAGGTCCGTGTAAATCGTTGAGTGAGCTCATAGTTAACAAATCTAAATAGAGGTGCGTTATGTTTTCACCCTCGAAAATTATGATTTTTGTCCAAAAATTGTGTTTTTGCCCACGAAAAACATGTTTTGCTCTCGCAAATTAGGTTTTACCCCCGAAAAATTATCTTTTTGCACAAGAAGCTTTTACCCTATTGTCTATAGTCGAGATTTGACAGAAAATCATGTTTTTGCCCATGAAAAATATGCCTTTCCCACGAAAATGTTTTTGGCCCACGAAAATACATTTTGCACCCTAAAATTATTGCTTATAACTCCGAAAAATAATGTTTTTTCGGAAAAGAAGCCTTACCCTATAGTTTTTACTCGTTTAATTTGAGTGACATCTGCCAAGAGCATATTTTTATTGTTTGAGTTGTGGGAACTGTTGATGGTATCGGGGCTTAAGCTGTGTGTTTATTGGGACCATGGATTCCCATAAGGCAAAGCTTGGGAGTAGAGTAAAAAAGGAGCACTCTGTAGTTAAATCTGGAGAAGATCTTAGGGTTTACGCTCCATGTCCCACATCCAGAGATCCTCAGTGGGAAATGGGAGAATGGGGCCAGAGGGGGAAATGATTCGAGTGTTGAAGTTGGGACATTGGGACTGGAGATCTCTGCACCAAAAGTGCCGAGGAAGAAAAGCTCAGGCTGAAAGAGAATAAAATGCGGGAAGAAGAATAAAAGTGAAAGTTTGGTCATGAAAGTTAACCTGACACCAAATGGGGTTTTTATTTTATTTATTCTTTCTCTCTCATCCCAATCTGCTCACATCTTCTCCTGATCAACCAGGTTAAGGCTCAAATACAGTCGCTACGCTTTCACCATGACTTTCTCTTACCTTTCTATCTTCCATTTCTTCCGATTTGCATCCTTTGATCTGCTAGACCCTGAGTGACGGATCAATTCCTATCTACATTCACCACTTCACCCAATTCCCAATCATATCTTATCATCTTCTCCTCATCCTATCAAACAATGATCTCCAGAAATGACCTTTTGAACGAACAAATTGAACCGTAAGAAGGCTTTGTAAATATTTAAATTACAAGGCCTTCAAAAATATTTGAATTGGATGGCCTTCAAATGAAACTACTAAAGTAGGAACTCGACAAACGTAAAATTGGCAAACTTGTTGGAAAAAGAAATGATTGGAATGTGAATTGGCAAAATCCGATTTCAGTTTGGACGCAATTGGCGAAATTCGTATTGCACCTTACAAGCAAAAACGGAATATTCAAAATCAAACAAATATATATATATTTTAAATGGCATGGATGTTCAAAATTTCGTGATTTTCAAAAAAAAATGGTCAAAATCAGCCAATCATAATTTTGAAAATACAAAATGAATATAATAATTTAAATCCCGATTTTGATATAAATTTAGAATGAAAATCCCGATTTTCAATGTCTAAAATGTTTTTGTTTTTTTTTAAATTGTAATTCTTGTGTACAGGTGCTGCGAATGGTTGCGGTGGAACTTTGAACGCATCTCAATCTAGCGTGAGTTTCCGAAGTCCTGATGGGAACAATGACGGAAAATACGATGCGAATTTGGATTGTCAGTGGTTGGCAGTTGGGGCGGATTTCCAAGTTCTTCAACTCACCTTCACTTCATTCGTGCTGGAAGGAAACCGTCGAGCGGGATCAAGTAATCCGGATGACGACTGTCCCTATGACTATCTTGAGGTAATTTCAAATTTTTAAAGAATTAGGGCGAACTAAAGTGGTCAAATTCTTATTTTCAAAAGAAAGCCTTTTTGCCAATGCATTTTTTGCCAGACTGGTCAGTTATTTTGGCGTAGTTCCATGCTTGCAGTTTGACAGTTGTGAGTTGGAGTAATAGGGCTGCAGGCGTGTGGTAGTTGTAGGATATTAGGAGAGCATTTCTGAGATTGTTCGTGTGATGAATGGTTGGGATTGAGCCGAGGGCCCAAACTTTAAAATACCAAATATAGTTGAGTTTGAACTGGAGCAATTTGGGGAGAAAATGGAGATTGGAGTGTGTGGTGGGTTTATAGGGTTTTTTGGGGAAAACGACTCCCTCCAGCCATCCAATCAAATGGAAAGAACTTCTGTGGACGGACTTGGTCGTAAAAATGATTTGTGGGACTCTATGCAAAACTACGTCTCATTTCCAGACTCTACCACTTCTGTCCACCTCATGTCTCCTCATGTTTCGTATTTTGTATGTGTTCGTAGATTCGAGATGGACCGGGTCCCTATGCGGACATCCTGGGCAAATTTTGCGGTTCGGCCATCCCGCCTTCAATTACAGCTTCTACCAACTTTCTCTGGATTAATTTCGTGTCAGATGGATCCTTTCACTTCACAGGATTTAGGGCTACGCTGGCCTCGCGTCCGTGTAAGTTCATCAGATTATAATTATAGCATGCGAGGAATTCACAATTTAATCTGTAATCCGATGTGTTTTGAGATATTTGGGTAAACACGCAAGTTCGAGCTGATAGTGGAAGTAGAAAGTAGGAAATGGTTGAATTCGATGTGATTTTGGAACACGGGAGTATTTTGAATGGATTTAACATTGTTTTCATATTTTGTAAAAATATTGAGCTTTCAAAATATGGTGAATTTAACAAAACTGTCAGGAAAATATTGGGTTGAATTTGGTAACAGTGAGCGCGCAGTAACCGCAAATGGAGAAAGCTATATGGTAACCACTGACTCGTTCATGTTAGCCACCCGTTACTGAAGGTTAAGTTAAGTTTTCTTAAACGGACGCAAGTGGCTACCAGAGGCGGTTACCATGTACGGTTACCGCGGGCTCACTGTTCCTGAATACAACCAAATATTGGGCAAAAATAAGGGAAATTCGATTAAAATATTTATGAATTTAAAAGCCGTGTCAGAATATTTTGAAAAAATAAGAGAAAATCCTTCATAATATTTATCATTTAAAAAATTTGTAAAATTTCAAGCATATTGAATGAAAGGGGCGAAATTCGATCAAAAAAATTTGAAAACCCGTATCAGAATTTTTAGAAATACTGAGCAAAAGTAGAGTAAAATGGTTCAGAATATTTTGTGCTTTTAGAAAAGACATTTCAAAAATATTGAGGAAAAGAAGCGAAATTCGTTCAGAAATTTTCTGAATTTAGCAAATTAGTCGTAATTTTTGAAGATAGACGAAAAAGGAAAGTTAGAAATGTTCAAAATTGAGGAAGCATTGAAAAATCGCGTCCAAGCGGAAACCATTTTTAATTTAAATTAACAGAGTTTTAAGGATTTGAAAAACATTGAGCAAAAATGAGATTTACTCAAACTGCTATGGATTTAACAAAGCAGCTCTAATTTGAAGCACATAAATTCACAAAAATGCCGTAATTTAAGGAAAAAACCGAAAAAAACATTGTACAAAAAATGAGAGAAAGTTGCTCAAAATGTTCTGGGCAAATTGAACCGGGATTGAAAAGCGTTTCTATACGGAAGCCATTTTTGAATCAAGTCAATTGAACAAAGTTGTCATAATTTGGAAGTATTGAAGCAAAAAAAAAAATGAGAAATTGGTACAAGATGTTGTCAATTTATTGGCAAAACATGACGGAATTGACTTGGTTCACGTTCACAGTTTGAATGTAGCAGACGGTGGTGGCTGAAATGTAAGAAAGCATGACAAGGCACATGTGTGTGTGTATTCATTTCATGTACACATCCCATGTCAATTTGAATTTGAGTAATATTGACTTTGGATATTGGCCAATCTGTCCTGGACGGATCATGTTTGCCCAGTTAGTATCCACATCTCTTCATGATCTAATATTGGATCCTATCTTCCGTCTCCGTCAGAACTCAGTATGTGAAAAATTGTTTTCTCCAAAGAGTTGAGTGCTGCGTTGCGTGTGTCAGTCGGGGTTTCTTTCCAACTCAATTTTATGCATGTTAGCATTTTGAGCCCAACCTGAATTTCCCTTCTTCCTCATTTGATTAAGTGGGAAGTCTGTGAAACTTGATGGTTTTTTTATTGGTGGAATTTATTTGGGATCTTCGATCTACCCCCTTCGTCCCGAAGGACCTTTCAAATGCACACAAGGGTTCTGAGTTTAGCCTACTTTACTTTTACTTTCTCCGTTAAGGAGCATGAGAGAAAGTGGAATATTTTTGAAGTGTAGGTTGAAAATTAAGTGGATTCCATTCAACGTTCCGGACTTTCCCCATTAGTCACTTGAGTTTGGATTTGAATTCGGATTTGGTGTGCCATGTGGTAATTAGGAGGATTGAGAGGCCAAGAGTTAAATGAAATGTGAAGGACCAATCCTGAGTGCTTCTCATCAATCTTGATCCCAGCATGGACTCAAGAGTTAATTACTAAACATTAATTTTCTCGTAAGCATATTGGATTCCTTCTGCTCCCACATTTGAGCTGTGACCGCATTTTGAGAATAATTTCTCTTTGACATATATAATTTTTTGAATGACGATCGAGATGTACAGTGTGAGTTGATGTTCGTCAATGCTGGAATAAATTGGTGGTTCCACTACTTCTTTGCTATGATGAACTGTCCTTGACAAGGTCGGAACCTATACTCAGCTACATAAATTCAGGAGATAGAAATTTTACCATAAAAACGCCATATTAAACCGCAAAATTGCACCATAAAAACACAATGTTAAAACCGCAATGTAAAAAACCACAAAATTAGATACCGTAACATGAAATCAGTAACATCAAAACTCCATCATGCAGACTCATGAAGACGTCATTTTAAAGTACTAAAACCAGCTATATAAAAACCGCAACACTAGAATCAGCAACATAAAATCCGCAACAGTATAAACATCACGCCAAAGGTTTTTAATGTAGTTGTTTTTAATGATGAGTTTTTTAATGCGGCGATATTTGATGTAGCTGCTGCTAATAATGTTGCTATTTTTAATGTTGCTGTTTTTAATACTTCGGTTTTAATGCTGCGGTTTTTAATGTTGTTGTTTTTTCATGTGAGTGTTTTAATGCTTTGTTAATGTTGTTGTTGTTGTTAGGGCTGTGGTTTTTAATGGCGTAGCTGTGTTATGCATTTTAATGCTCTTTTTATTTTTAATGCAGGTGCTTTTAATGCCGGTTTCTAATGATGATGTTTTGTAATAATAATGTTTTTATTGTCACCTGCTTTTACTGCTGTGATTTTTTTTTGTAGGTGGTTTTATGCTGCGGTTTTAATATTGCCGTTTTTAATCCTGTCTTTTAATGTTGCAGCTCTTTTTTAATGCTGCGGTTTTTAGTGCTGTTTTAAATGCCAGTTTTTAATATAGGTGTTTTAATGTTGCTATTTGTAATGTTGCAGTCTTTATACTGCGATTTTCATGCTGCTGTTTTTTATCTTCGGGGTGTGTTATGCATTCTTAAGGCCGCTGTTTTTAATGCTGTTTTTAGTTTTGTCGGTTTTAAGTCTTGTTTAATGCTGCGGTTTTTAATGTTGCTGCTATTAATGTTGCAGTTGTGTTATGCATTTTTATGTTGCGGTTTTAAGTGTTGTTGTT
Organism: Ceratophysella granulata; assembly: GCA_034694905.1. NCBI lineage: Eukaryota > Metazoa > Arthropoda > Collembola > Poduromorpha > Hypogastruridae > Ceratophysella > Ceratophysella granulata. The sequence goes on from JAQFYU010002776.1 coordinate 8,013, forward strand.
TAATGTTGCTGTTTTTAAAGGTGCAGTTGTTTTATGCATTTTTTATGTTGCCGTTTTAAGTGTTATTGTTTAATGCTGCGCTTTTTAATTTTGCTGTTTTTAATGTTGTAGTTCTAATGTTGCGGTTTTTATTTTACATTTTAACGATAACAGTTGTCTTGTTGCGGTATTTAATGTCACTGTTTAAAAGATGTGATTTTCGTGTTTTGATATTGAAAGTGTTTCTACTGTTGACGTTTTTATTCTGCGTCATTTTACGTTGCGGTTTGTACTTTTGCGGATTTTCATTGGACCCGACAGCGCAACTTAAGCTAAATATCCATAATGCAAGGGCTAAGTTGAATGTGTGTGAACTTGTATTGACTGGAAGGTGATGTTGTAATCCGAATCTACCTGAGTTCAGAGTCTGAATCAATCCAAGTTTTGTGAGTCGTGACGAGATGAAAGATGAGAGTGCGTAATTAGACGAGATGAGATTTTAATAATTCAGAGGAAGCGAGAAGGACTTTTCCCAATCCGTCCCTAATCCGGAACGGATTTGATTCTGGATATATATTTCGTCCCAGTCCCCTCTCAGGTTCCGGTTCGGATGTTCTGTATGGAGATCCCGGTTCTGATTAGAGACTCCATCTGCATAGATAATAGAATCCTGATATTTGAATATTGTTCTCAGCTCCCTGTGGATCTTCCTTCCTGCTCAACGCCACGTCTGAAGCTGGGATCCTTAGAAGCCCATCCTATCCCTCCAACTATGGAAGTAATCTCCGATGCAAGTGGACTGTAGACGGAGCACGGCTCAATGACGAAGTGGACATTCGATTCCTCGAACTGGACATTGAGTCTAGTTCGGATTGTTCCAAGGATCGACTTCAAATACGTGACATTTCTACCTCAGTGAGTTCTTTTCACTTCTTTCCTCTGTCCGTCGTTTTTTTTTTTTTTTTGGATGCACTCAGGGGCGGCTCTACATTAGAATGACACAAAGGGCGGTTCTCAAATTCGAGGCCGAAATGATAGAAAAAAGTAAAAAATTGGCTAAAATTCCTCAAAAACCACAGCATTGCCTTTGTATGAAGTATGTTAATCACCGCTGAGACCTCAAGCGGGCCCATTGCAGACTACTCTCTAGGGAACATTGTCCTTAAATCACCAAAAGCACACCTCTAAATCGTACAAACCAAAAAACAATTGAAAAAATCGACTTTCTGACTTTTTGTGCAAATTCACTCTCAAATCCTTGCAGAAATCCTCAAAAATCCATAAAAATTGTCAATTGCCCAAACAAAATTGAATTCTCAATGAGCAAACCTGCTCAAAATAAATGACACAAGAAAAAACAATTGAAAGCCCAGCTCGAATATTACAAATTCATGGCAAAAATTTCGCCGAAATGTGCCCCAAGAACCTCGAAAACCGGAACATGTCATAATTTACTTAATATGAATCTTTGAAAATATCATTTATATAATTTTTAAAAATATTTTTGAAAAATTGGTTTTCGGGTGGCTACCATGACCATGGACAAGTCAGTGGTTACCATGTAACTTTTTACAGGCTACCGCGTGCTCACTGGTCCTGAATTCAACCGAAATAAGCGATATTTTTTTAATTCGTGTCCTCCCTATTGCAAAATAGTGGACTCGCTCCTGAATGCATGCATTAGGCGGCATCCATTGAACATTCAGCATTCTCAGACTACTGTCCATATCCATCATTCTACCCACTTACGCACTATGTAGCTGAAGCTTTTCAGAGGTCAGTTCAATAGTAGTGGGTTCTGAGGAAGTTTGGAATTTGTTGAAAGCAATCTACGTCAAGTCCGGCTTACGTCAACTGCGAATTCTGAGCATAGTCAAGTCACTATTGTTGTGTACAGATACAGACTTGTACAAGATGTAGATATATGTACGCGAACTTCTGGCTCAGTGGTTCCACTCTTTTTCTTCCCTTGACTTCACATACAATTCTCGTCTTTATTTTGAAAGGCTTCATTAGGAAGGAGTACAAAGGACACATGCACGAGAGGAGACGAGGCTCCATAAACTGTTCCCACTTTCTCCATCCGCTGAATAGGAACTCAGTGGACGAGAAAAAGAGTCACTGCATTCCACAAGACTTCTCAAAACTCTTCCAATCACAGCTAACCATTCCTCTTATGTATTATACAACTCGAATTTCAAGTGCTTCCATAATTTCTCAAACAGCCTCCATATCATTAACGGCTACGTAACGCTCATTACTACGATACATGAATTTGAGTCATTATTTCTGGAGAAATGGGATGCTGTGGAGTGGATACGATAATTGTATCCCTCTTTGAAAACTTCAGAATTCTGAAAAAACCGTACGAACTGAACTCAAGTGCTATCAAAAATGTAACTGATTCACCATATTCTTGTAGCCGATGTTGGAGCATTTTCTCGAATTTGTGTGTGTAAAATTGCAGATTGTGTTAATATATGTAGATGAATGGGCCTAGGAACTAGCAACAGTGTCAAGTGAGAATTCAAAAATATAAAATAATTTAATCGATTTTGTGTAGAGTTCGTATTATTTTCATAGATTATCGCTGTTGCTAAGGACGATTCGTCCATGTCAACCTAATACAAAATTCTGCATTTTTTTCACCAAATTTAAAAAATTGCTTTAATTCGTTACAAAAATTTGGGAACTTCAAGGTAATGGCTATATTTTTTAGGAAAAATTCAGTCAGTTTTATAGAAAATCATGGACAATAGAATGGGACTTCAAATTTTCCAGATTGCTTCCAATTTAAGAAAATATTTGGAAGTTTGAAAATAAGTCCAAATACAATTATAGCTTTTCTGTGACATGAATGAATAGTTTATTAAGTCTACATAGATTTCCTTTGAAGTATCTGTTTTAAATTTTAATAACGTAAATTGTTTGTATTATATTATCAAAAATTAGAGAACGACTTTACATTGTTTACAAAAAATTGAAACCTGCTTCTATCGGTTAATATTTTCGACAAAAACTAAATCAGTTTTGAAATTTCCCAGATTTTCATGTCAAAAAGATCATTTTTCGAATTTAAAAACAAAAGGCACGGATGGATGTACTTGCTTAAGAATAATTCCCGTATCACATAAACCAATTCAATCTATATTCTCCTGAATTTGCACGATTCAATATCTTAATTT